>JAJOOS010079971.1:0-20740 GCA_029582725.1 Solanum chiquidenum | reverse complement strand
GATCTTCTCTCACTTTCACGTGGTCCTACTAAATATTCAACACATTCTAATGGATACATTGTCAATGGATATAGATTTCATATAGAAGATCATGATCATATGTTAAGGACTCAAAATTGTGGTGTTGTTGTAGTTGGCGAGAATGATAAAGATAGTGAGAATGTTGATTACTATGGAATTTTAACAGATGTGATTGAATTGCAATTTATCTCTAATAGAAGGGTGATTTTGTTCCGTTGTAACTGGTTTGATGTGTATGACAAAATAAAAGGAATTAAAAGAGATGAGTATGACTTCGTGAGTGTGAATTCGAGTAGATTTTTGAAAACAAATGAGCCTTTTGTTTTAGCGAACCAAGCATCTCAAGTGTTTTATGCTTGTGATAATTCCAACAAAGGTTGGCATGTAGTGAGGAAGACTCAACCTCGTGATTCCTATGAGATGGGGAAACAAATGGATGATGAAGATGTTCTAGTTGACTTAGAAAGTCCTTCACAAAAGAAACGAAAAACAACAGATCGATGAGGTTAAGTATCTTTTTTGAACTAATAGACATGATTTTTTTATTACTACATTGTCGCACATGATTCTTGTTTGGGAGGAGGCGATCACGAGATTTATTTCTCCTTTTGATTCTTGATAATAACTTACTGTTAAAATTAATATTCTTCATTACTTTGATTCTATCCTTTGGTTCACTGGTAACTATTTGAAATACTAATTAATTTTTCTACTTTTGTCTCTTTTTGCAGGTTCGATATGAAAACTGAAAATGAGGATGGATCAATTATGAAGAGTACTATCAGATACTCATTTGTTGCGCCTGGTGCAATTGGAAGAGGAAGAGGACGAGGGCTTAAATCTTTGACATCAAAAGGAAAAGTTTCAACTAAGAGTTCATTATTTGAATCTAGTGATCTTGTTAAGAAATACATCCAAGAAGTTGAAACAAGTAAGCTTTTGAATGTATGTGGAGTTCTTAATTGCATATATATACATATCTTCTATCAATTTATCTATGAGTGTTACTTTTCTACAGGTGCTATTGAGAAGGGGCGACAACAACAACTTACCAACGTCCCAATGTCTTCTAGTCATGAAAAGAGAGCAATAAATGAGAAGTCCAATATGTCTCTTGAGAAAGAGTATATGCAAGTTAATACTTCATTTCATCCATCTACCAAGCAAGCTAAGCAATACATCCATGATGTTGAAACAAGTATATTTTTTCATGACTTGTGCTCTTTTTGCTAATTTTATCCATATTCCTTGTAATGCCAAGTCTCACGAGTTGAGGCCTTATTTTTTGTATAATTAATTTGCATTCAATACAATACTTTGTCAAATATTCACAGTGAAATTGAATTCAAATAATAGTGAATTGTTTTCTGCAGGTGCTATTGGTAAGGGACAAGGAGCTGGACATAAAAACTCCACCATGTCTTCTAGTCAAGTTCCTACTCCCTTTCGTTCATTTACTAATCAAGTAAAGAAATGTACCAAAGAAGTTGAAACAAGTATGTTTTTTAAAATTTCTGCTTCTTATTCCATATATAACAGAAAATAAACATATAGATCTTTCTGCTCATCTTAGGAGTTTCTGAAAATATTGTGAAATCTAGTCAAGGATTGCCATCAATCAATAAAAATACCCTGGTCCTTGAGAAAGAGAACACACAAGCCAAATCCCCTAGTTCTATTGATCAAGTTATGCAGCCTTCCCAAACAACTGAAACAGGTATGAAAATTTATGAATCCATGCACTATCTGTAAAATTAAATTTTATTGCAACAGTTCTACTAAATTATACAATTATAGGATCATCTAATCCTAGTAAGGTAAAAAGAGTTCGAGGGAGTAACAAGTGTAAAGAAGTTGCATCACTTGAAGCTGGAAAGAGGCTGAAAGTAACATTTTACAATAATCGAACGGTTGGAACAAATAGCAATCTGTTTTCAAGGCACTTGGGAAAAGTTATTCGTGACTGTAATATGTGTCCACTGGGAGTATCATCGTGGAGTGACATTAAGCAACAAAAATTAGATCACATGTGGGCAGCTATTACGGTACCAATTTTTAATTACATCATCATTGTCTTTATATTCTGGTTTTTTGTGTTGTCTGTTAATTATTACCTAATCTAATCAACTAATCATAAATATAAAACGAAGGATTTATACTAAGAAGACTACACTAGTGAATTACAACCATTAATACATACTTTTGTATATTGACCGACAATGTTCACTCTCCTTTTTTATTTAAACTCACTTTTTAATTATTGTAGGATAAATTTGAGAGTGTTGACTTGAATGATCATCGTGACCATATATTTGGATGGATGAATGAGTTATGGAACAAATGGAGAGGATACTTGCATGCTACTTATGTGAAAAATAAGCCAATTGTTCAGGCTCTTAAGAATATTCCAAAGGGAGTAGAAAAGAAGGAATGGGAGTGGTTAGTTAAGGAACATTTTTGTTCTGAAAGTTTTCAGGTATGCCTAGTGATCTAATAGTTTATATTTTCGAAGCATCCATTTTGCAACTCAACGTGATATTTAGATGTGAAACTTATTTTTTAACTTGGTAAATTTTCTTAGATATTAAAGTTTTACATAACAATACAGGCGAGGAGCAATAGAAATGCAGAAAATCGAGCTAAGTTAAAGATGTATCATCATATTGGTAGCAAGCCTATTAGAGAGATTATTTATCAGCAGGTATTATCGAAAAATTACTTTCCTAAAGAAAATATTTAAGAAGTGTTATTTGACGTGTTTTCTCTTTGATGTAAAGGGCGGAAAAGATGGCAATCCGCCAAATTTGGCAACTATTTTCTTCGAGACTCGTAAGAAAGATAACATGCTTGTTGAACCAGAAGCAATTGAAAAACATGTGTGTTTGGTAAATTCAATATGTAAATTACTTCAAATTATCATGGGATCTATTGAAATGTACTTGTATATATCTTGTAGGCTCAAATAGAAGAAATACTAAAAGTTGAGCCATCTCTGCCTAGCATAGAGATTGTAGAAAAGTGTTGTGGACCTCAAACTCGTAGCCATGTATTTGGCTTTGGTGGTGGAGTAAAGGCAAAGGACATGAGAGGTGGCACTTCTTCAAAGACTGAATTACTGTCTCAGCTACGTTCAACTCAAGAGGAAAATAAATCTTTGAATGAGAAAAACAAATCCTTGAATGATCGCTTGTCTACCTTAGAAGATGAGATGAAAGAAATAAGAAAAATGCAAGAATTCTTTGCTACTCAACAATCGCATAACCCGCATATGACATCACCCGTATCAACTGAATGACCACTGACTTCTTTTGCTGATCAAGTAAGTAACAATTTACCAAACTCTATTTGCGGATAGTTGTTTAAGCAATTAGTGTATGGCTGAACTCTTATGAAACTAATGAAGAGAGGAATGAACCAATAACATATCCTTTTTGAAACTAGAAGACGACAGATTGATAATTGACATGGTTTCCATCAGCTTTCCTATTATTATTGATATGTCTATTTAAAGGAATTCTTCACTTGTGATTATCTTCTCTTAGCTGGTGGTTGTTTGACTTATTTGTGTTATGATTCATGATACATATCAGGTTATTATTTGTTTGTTGGATTGATGATGGAAAACTGTATTGCTTTTTGGGGATCTGTCATGAACAAGATACTAAAACTTTTCCCTGTGAAGTGGAAAATTTGATGTTTCAGCACAATGATGACCAGTTCCGTTTAGTAGATTCTAGTAAAGATGCTGATTTGGTTGATAAAACAGGGAAAGATGAACTTCTATATCCACTACAAGTAGTTGAGAGATAAAATTATTAGCAAGTTTAAAATGCTCAATTTACAGAACTAACTCTTCATAGTTATACATCCATGATTTGAATTGCAACATTAGTATAGGTTCAAGTCCAACAACAGTTGATTTCCTACTTGTAGCTCTGCAGATAGGATTTGAATTTCAGGGAAAAGAAGCGTATTATACATAGAGTTTTACTCCTGACAGCAATCTTCCAATCGACAACTCTTCTTTTCATAAAAGCTATCAGAAAATTAAGTGAAAATGGTACATAGAAACTAGCCTTTAAGATATATTATCTCTGTGATGCCAATTTCTCAGGTGTTGCAATGTTTTCTGTTTTATCCACTGTTGGTCATAGGGGAGGTAAGCCTGGATTGAGTGATCATACACTAATGCACTCATATCAGCAAGGTCATCTATGAAATTGTAATGATATGAGATGTCGTAACTGATTTCTCTGATGGCTGGGTTCAATTGCTTGAGTTTCTTCTCATACAACGCACAAATTCCATCTATTACTTGACTTATTTACTCGTAATCCATGAAAGTGCGAGTTGCTCAGTTTTGAGATGTGTGTGTGAGAACAATAGTGTGATTGTTTGCCATTTTACGAATGAATAAGGATTGAGCTTGTATTTGCTGAAATTTTGAAGCAGCGAATCAGAAACTCTGTTTAGGCAGCTGCAGCGGCGTCTTTGCTGGCAATAGAATTATTTAAAAGATTACAACCTTCTTAATCTGTGTTGTTTCCATTTTATACAAATACCATAGCATCCACACATCTTTTTCCTCTGTTTTTTTAGTTTTGTACAATTGTGTGTGCATGTTTTTTTATTTTCTGCACAACTATACATAGTGACTGTAGTCTACAACTTTCTGGGATTTCATGCAGCCTATAGTTTTCTGGGATTTAATGCATTTATAATGAATGTAATTTGTAGACATTTTATAAGACTTGGGATACACTATCAAAGTTTTCTTACTCTTTTTTTTTTAGTTTAAAATTTTCAGCTTTATTGATATGAAAAGAGAACAATTACATCGTGCCTAATGCCCAAATTCAATTAACAAACTAAACAAGATAGGGCCTCCCTTACCATTATCCCAGTTTTGGTGTTACTCTTATGTATAGGATGTTTAATTTGTCACTGTTCACTATCCTTCTTCCTCTTGTATCCAACGTTTTGAGACTCTGTGAATATGCAATTACCATTCTCAATTTCCCTGTTTGCTAAGTGATCTGCTAGCTGATTTCCTTCCCTTAATATGTGCTGAAAAATATGTTGTTTTCCTTCCAAGCATGTCCTTATTTCCTCCACTACATCTGATATGCTCCATGGTATCGCCCATTCCCCTGTAAGCACTTTTTTCAGTAGCATCGAATCTGTTTTGGATGATAACTTTATTGAGATTTCTCTGTTTACAATGCTTGCTAGCTTCTAGTATCGTTTTTGCTTCCGTCACTATGCTTGTTGCATTCTCAATAGTTACCCCTTCGGCATGTATGATATCCACTCTTTCATCCCTCAAGCAAAAAGCATAGGAACTTAATCCTGGGTTTCCTCTTGAAGCACCATCCATATTATATTTTATTAATCCATCCTTCTGGGGGACATTCCCATTTAACTTTCTTGGCCACCATTCCCGTGCAATATTCCTCCAACTCTTTGATCATTACTTCCCATCTACCAGACACATTCATCCATGGTCTTCTTACTTTGATTAATCTATACATGCTTCTGGTTACATTGTGGATTATCCTTGATAATGATAGATCATTCCCTTCATGTTTTTTCTTGTTTCTTCTTCTCCATAGCTCCATATAATAAAGCTTGGAAGTGCTCTAAAATATGGTCGCATATCAGTTTTGCATTGTGCTCCCCACCATTTCATGATGATTTCTCGCAATGAAAGTCCTACTGCATTGATACCTGTAAAAGAAAAGAAGTATGACCAAGTCCTATTAGCACAATTTTTCTTACTCTAAAATACGGTCACATATCAAAGTTTTCTTACTCAATTTTTTTTATATGTTCTTGCAGCTTGTTAATATTTTTGGATAACCCTTGGTGAATTTCGGTGTACTTTTGTGAAGATTGAAGCTACAAGTCAAGATGCAAGTATAGAAGATGCACAAGACTATTATTATTTTGCTCGAGATATTGTTAATTTGCTAACCATTTTTTTGTTAAACAAATATTGAAACTAACACCATGGGATGTTTACCTTGTTTTATATATTTATATCAGCCTTTTGTATGGAGATTTACCGTAGAAATCTTATATTTATTGATGAAATTTATATTATTTTTGTGAAATAAAGTTCCAGAAGTACTGATGGTCAGTTAGAGACCAAAAATTTTGCTCGTCTCTAAAAGTTCATCTAAGACGAGATAGTTTCTTGCCTCTAAAAGTTTCATCTAGGATGAGACAACGTCTTGTCCCTAAAAGATCATCTAGGACGAGGTGTTGCTAGTCGCGAAAACAATCTAAGATGACGTGGTTGCTCATCAAGAAAAAGTAATCTAGGACGAGATAGTTGCTCGTCCCTAAAGAGTAATCTAGGGCAAGTTCGTTGCTAGTCCCTAAAGGGATTTAACGACAAGAAAATGACTAGGTTTCAAAGAAGAAAATCCTCTATTTGGGACGAAATATACCGTCTTCAAAAGTATTTTGGCGACTAGCATTAATCCTGTCTCTAAACTCATTCAGTGACTAGCGAAAGGAACTCGTCCCAATTGACCTTTAGCGAAGAAGCATTCTAGGATGGGTGGCGACCAGCATTTTCCCGTCTCAATAAACTATTTGGGACCAGATTTGAACTTTTAAGGACCATATTTCCCTCCCTTAGAGGCTATTTTTCTTGTAGTGTCAGCTAAAATCATCATTAAGGATATTCAAACAAGTAAAGATCAAAAACAAAAGTGATTCAGAATCATTCAATACTTTCAGTTTTTTTTTAAAAAAAATACAAACATCACTTAATATGCAATACGTGATTCATTCCTACATAATCGCCTATTTTACCCCTTATACGCACATGTACTACACGAATTTTTATTCTTCTTCATGTATATCTCACTGTATGATTTCTCACGGAACTTCTCTGATGGTCTACAAGGAAGTCTTTTGAATTTTGGTGGCCGCACTATGTCATCATCAATATAACCAAGTATATTCCACTCGCTTCGATCAGGTGAGGGGGAAATTGGATTGTTGTATGTAACCAGCAACATATTTAGCTTGTATAGGTCAGAACAATATGGTCTAGGCTAAAAAAAAACATGATATTTTATCCATTTGGAATCTCTTGCATGTACAAATTTCCTTTTTCAAAGCATACTAGAAAGGTTGTACCTTTATAGTAATAGACACAATTTGTATTTTAGAAAAATTGTATTCCATCATTGGAAAATATATTTATCTTATGTTTTTGTATTACTAAAATATATTATAGTCAATGTCTACTTTGTATAACATACACTAAATTGTTTCCCACGATATTTTGAATTCAAAGAATTCAATACACAAAAAAAAATTAATATTCAACTATTATCTAATTGTATCATAAACACGATTTTTTATTGAAATCCAACCAATCACATACAAAATAATATTATGAAACCTAAACGTATTTTGTATCACATTCCATCAAACCTACAAATTTTCAATTACACTAAGAATTACAAACTTATTTCGCATTTGGATAGATTTGTATTCATTATATTTTCATTTTGTATGTAATAGCCAACAAACAAAATTTCAAATACACTTATAGATTCAATTGTTGTATCAAAATCAAAACAAACGTATTTAGTATAATCAAAATGTATTTATATCAAAACGATTATTTAAATACCTGATCGATTTTGTATTTTACCGATTATCTCGAAGATACTTGATGTCAATTGTCTGCCAAATGTGTATTTCACCGAAAGCTTCACAAATTATTTCAGAATCTTCTTCAATGCCAGTAAGAAACTCAAATCAATCAACTTCACGCCGAGACAGATTGAGTATTATCAATGTATTGCTAAAAGTCAATTTTCAAGTTTGAGGAATAAGGGAGAGAAGTGCTCTGTCGATGTCTCTATGAATTGTAACTATTGACAAATTTTAGTAATATTTACCTTATTTGAAATATTCTCTCTCATTATTTTCACCATCCTATTTATTACCTAATTGGATACTACCAATTTAAACAAACGAAAAAAATACATAATGAGCCCTATAATAAACTAAAATATAACTATTTTTAATAATTACTAAAAGTGTAGTTAATAGATCCTATTAAATGCTAATATGTTGTTGTTTAAAAAAAAATTCCTAAAACTTCTAAATAGTTCCCTTTGCGGGTGTTTTCCCCCTAATTCATATACCTTTTTTTCAAATGTGTTATTTGAAATGGTCTAGATCACTTGGATCAAAGCTTTTTAGGAAACAATTGGAGTCTAGACTTGAAAAGCAAGATCCACTCCTTTGACTTTAACTCTTGTTTCTGTATATGTTTATCATGATAGTGCTTCAACTTTACTTTATATGACGTTGAACTCTCATAAGCTCGTAATCTAAACTCGTCAAGTTCATTGATTTGTTCAAACCTCAAGTTGGAAGCGTCTCCCAGTTTAAATTCAACTTCTTCAGTGTCCAGAGGGTTATATGTTCAATCTCAACTAGTAAGTGACATGGTTTTCCAATTACCATTTGATAGAGGGACATACCAATTGGGGTTTTGTATGGTGTTCTATATGCTCGGAGTGTGTCATCTAGCATTTTTGCCCAATCAGCTTTTTTGCGTTAACTGTTTGTAATCATACTCATTCCGGTGTGTTTTTTGTGTAAAACTAACAAATCTTTTTGTCTCCTAAAATCTCTTGGTCCCAACTAAGAGAATATCGATCTAAGTCCTTGTGGTCATTTGGATGTTGAATTAATTTATGCATTCATCACATGCCTCAGGTTGGCTACCATATATAATATATGCTCAAGTTATTAGATGGAGGTTGAGAGCTCCACAATATACTGTCTATATTGTTAGGTGTTTTTTCGAACAAAAGATAATTTGAAATGAACTAAGTGTTGTTATATATAATAAATTAAAAGATTTGGAATTTTTGGATAAAGTTGTCCCTGACAGTCCACTTATGTGAGGTCGCACATATGTGTGCAGCTCACACAGGGATTTAGTTGGGTAGTAGGGTATATCGCACAGCAATCTTATGTGTCCTCACATAGCATCCACACATCAACCATGTGCGACTGTACACAATCTCACACAGATGTGTGCGAGGTTGCAAACCATCTCGCACATGAATCTCTATTGGATCGCACAAGATAGAACTTTTAGTCGCAACTCTTTTATTAGAGTAAGTTGGAATCCTTAACCCAAACAGGATGGTAGATATTCTCTTATGATGAGTTCTTTGACGTGAGGTATAATATATAATAATTTAGGGATAAAATGTAGGACTGTTTTATTTTGTGTTTGGTTGGAGGTATGTAACACCCCAGAGAATTTTTCGAACTAAGACTCGAACCGTCCTTCATGTGGAGTGAGATTTGTACCAAGGAATTTAAAATTTCTTGAGTGTTAAAGTCCCTAGATGTAACACATTTGAGTTCCAAGAAGAGTTAAATTGGAAATAGTCATTTTTGGAAAGAATTCAAAAATCTGGAAATTTAGTCAAGTATGGAAAAAAATAGTTTTTTTTGTCAACTTCAAACAGTCATAACTCATAGCTCAGAATGATTTAGGCGAATTTCCAGTTATGTCTAGAAAGATTTTGGAATGATCTTTCCAACGCCGCCGAGTTTGCTCGATTCCGAGTTTGTATGAGTGAGTTATGCCCTTTGGAAGTTGGGCTGTTGGCACAGACGCACAGGGCAGTTTAGTCCGAATTTTTAAGGGCATTTTGGTCCTTTCCCTAATCAATTCTTTTGGTTATATTAAAGTGTTGTACTGATTTTTAGGTCAGTTTGTCCCATTTTAAAAGAGTGAGAGTGAGGGTTTTGAGTGAAGAAGAGAAGAAGAGGAGAAAGAGGAGATCAAGCAAGTTTCCGTCGTGGATATCGTCGGGGGTGATCCCTACTAGGTATGTGAGTTCATAGTGTTGGGTTGATCCTTTCCCCCACACGCCAAACTCGTTTTATTTTCAAGAAAAGATTGGTTGTGTTGTTGTTGAAGTTGTTGGTTGTGTTGTTGATGTTGTTGATTATGTTGTTGAAGTTCTTGTTGATTTGGGACATGATTTGGTTGTATTTTGAGTTGAATCTCTTGTATGTGGAGGGATTTTTATGACCTTTAGTGTTTGGGGTTGAAACCTTTGAAGTTAGGGTGATTTAGAGTTGGAGAAAAGAGGGGGAAAAAGTTGGCTTTTTTGGGGGGAAAGGGCTGGGGTGTCGCGCCAGCCAGCGCACCCCAAAAAGGGACGCTGAACTTTCCCCTTGGGGCAGAGCGCCTGGCAGAACGCCCAGCAGGCCCCTCTGAAGTTTGAGGGCTGGCGCCCCGCGCCTCTTAGAGCACCAAGGACGCCAATCCTTCCCTTTACCTTTCATTTCCCACTTTTTCATACATGTTCCTTGGTAAAGTACCTATATTTTATAGTTGTTTCCAATACTTTAAAGTACGTCTAAACGTTAAGAACTCATCCATAACATGTGATCAAACACCTTAAATTCATAATACAATTCAAGGAGAGTTAGTTTCCAAGTCAAGTGAAGTTAGAAGTCAAGTAAAGTTAAGAGTTAAGCTTAGAAGTTAAGCAAGTCAAGTAAATTTTTAAAGTTGTTCAAGAGTCTTTAGTGAACGTTTTAAATTCATTTTTAAGACTCAAGTTTCAAGTCAAGTAAAAGGGTATAGAGTTTCAAGTCAAGTTAAGAGTTTCAAGTTGAGTTAAGAGTTTCAAGTCAAGTCAAAAGTATCGAGTTTCAAGTCAATTCAAAAGTTAAGAGTTTCACATCAAGTCAAGAGTTTCAAGTTAAGTCAAAAGTAAAGAGTTTCAAGTAAAGTAAAGAGTAAAGAGTTGAGTTCATTTTCTCAAAAGTTATTAGGGAACTAAGTATTTCCCAAAGAAGTTGATAAATGTTTTCACATTTGAGCAAAGAAAGGGAACATTGATTCCAAAAGAGCCTTTGGGCTAAGCTTTAAGTAATTATCTCAAACTAAAGAAAGAGGTTATTTTAAAAGCATGAGCCAAAGTATTTTTGGGAGTAGTATTGAGCACCGAATTGGGGACACGAGTTCCTATTAACTCAACTCTCCATAAGAACCATGTAGCCAAACATGGGATTTCTCGGGTCATACTTTTTAGATGATCACGAAAGTTAAGCTAGTGGATCCGCTAAGCAAAAGTAAGGTCCTATATCGATGGCAAGGTATAGGATGGTCCTTGGGCAACGTGAGGTAAAACGTTGTATCATCACTAAGGCTCATAGTGGTGGTTGTCGGTTAAAGAACCTCCCACAAAAGTTATATTACTTTTATATAATAAAGTTGAGTTTATTATCATTTTATCTTTAACGAACTAAGTTGTTTATACTGTTTTACCAGTTTATATATATATATATATTGCATGTGTCTTATTGCTTTATATTGAGTTCAGTTATTCAAGAGTCGAGTATCCAGAGTTGAGTATCTATCTTTGAGTTGAGTATCTATCTCTGAATTGAGTATCTATCTCTGAGTTAAGTATCTATCTTTGAGTTGAGTATCTGTCTCTGAGTTCAGAATCTATCTTCTGAGTTGAATAAGTTTGAGTAGTTTTGAGTATTCCTTGAGTTGAGAAAGTTTGAAAAGAGGTAAGTTATTCAGTTTATTTCAGTTTTTCTTCTAGCCTATGTTGTTTAGCTTTCCAGCTTACATACTCGTACATTCCACGTACTGAGCCATTTGGCCTGCATCTTCTTATAATGCAGACACAGGTATTCAGGATTATCAACAGGAGATTCGCTGATACATCCGGGAGTTCCAGTTAGCTATGACAAGCCTCCTTGCTTCCGGAGGATTTCATTTACCTTTCAGTTGTATCAGTTGTTAGGAGGTCGTGGGTCTTGTCCCGGATTCCATCTTTATCTGTTAGAGGCTTCATAGATAGACAGTAGAGTTTCAGAAGTCTTTTCATTTATTTTGTTAAATATTTTGAAGACTAAAGTTTCCTTTTATGGCGAGTTGTATATATATTCTATTATACAGAGTTTTCTTTTGAGTTAAAGATTTGTAAAGTTGAATTTATAAAATCTTATTCAGTTTTAAGCTCTTGTATGCTTAAGTTAGTCTTCCGCTTGGAGTCAGCCAGGATGAGGGTTCGCTTGGGGACCAGCAATGGTCTTCGAGTGTCGGCCACGTCCAGGGTGTAGGCTCGGGGAGTGACAAACTTGGTATCAGAGCACAGAGTTCAAGTGTCCTAGGGTGTCTATGAAGCCGTGTCAGTAAGATCTTGTTTATGGTGGTGAGGGCCCCACTTCTATAAATGAGGGACTATAGACATTTAAGAAAAGTTTCCCTTCTTTCACACTCTTAATCGTGCAATAGAGCTAAGTCATAGAGATCTATTCTAACTCGTGCGTTCTCAGAATATTTCGACTACCCATCATACTAGAGGTGGTTGAAAAGCAGAATCAGTTCTTTGTCGATGAGTTGTTCTTAGCAAGAGTCTTGAGAAAGTCATGAGAATTCAGAAGGGCTTAAAAGAAGCCCAAGAGTAAGTTAAGTGTTCAGTTTCGGAGTAATGCCTTCATATGAATCGTGCATTTGAGCTAAAAGTGAGTTGTACTCTCTTCTCTAAGTATTGTTTCAGCTGAGATCCTTACGATGAGGTATGTTTAGAGCTTGGGTATGATTTTCACCCGAAAGAGTAGCATGAGTTACGAGATCATGAGCAGTAGTAGAGAAAGAGCCCAGAGTTAGGGAGAAAAATATACAGAAGTTTAGTAATTTAAGTAAGGGAGATAGTGATGAGGCAAGCTATGTTATTGTAGTCATGCACCCAGTAAGTTATGAATGAGGAGTCATCCCTTATGGGTAGACTAAGAAGTGATGAGTTGTGAAGATTACATCATAAGAGGAAGAGTGTGTTGTAGCTAGAAAGGAGTTAGTGATGAAGTGTTATTGTGTAGAAAATGACCAAGTGCTAGTGTTGAAAAAGAAAGCAGAGTATTCATGAGGTGTTAGATCTAAGCTAGGCTTATGATTTTGAGGGAGGTCCCATAACATTCAAAGTGGTATAGAATTATTGGGCATTGATGTATAGTGAATGAGTGAATAGTTATTCAGTTTATTTCAGTTTTTCTTCTAGTCTATGTTGTTTAGCTTCCCAGCTTACATACTCGTACATTCCACGTACTGAGCCATTTGGCCTGCATCTTCTTATGATGCAGACACAGGTATTCAGGATCATCAACAGGAGATTCGTTGATACATCCGGGAGTTCCAGTTAGCTATGACAAGCCTCCTTGCTTCCGGAGGATGTCATTTACCTTTCAGTTGTATCAGTTGTTAGGAGGTCGTGGGTCTTGTCCCGGTTTCCATCTTTATCAGTTAGAGGCTTCATAGATAGACAGTAGAGTTTCAGAAGTCTTTCCATTTATTTTGTTAAATGTTTTGAAGACTAAAGTTGCCTTTTATGGCGAGTTGTATATATATTCTATTATACAGAGTTTTCTTTTGAGTTAAAGATTTGTAAAGTTGAATTTATAAACTCTTATTCAGTTTTAAGCTCTTGTATGCTTAAGTTAGTCTTCCGCTTGGAGTCAGCCAGGATGAGGATTCGCTTGGGGACCAGCAATGGTCTTCGAGTGCATGCCACGTCCAGGGTGTAGGCTCGGGGCGTGACAAGGTATTACATAACCTTGAAATTATTTATCCCATCATTTATACCTTACCGATGGATAATTTATCTCATACACATGATGTAATAACATATTCCAAGATATTTAATTCTGAGATAACTTGTCTCAACCAAACGACTCATTAGAGATTATCTTCCTAGCCTTAAGATACGAAATGAAAGGACCCACGATAGAACTATCCTTCCACTCTAAGACTAGCTTATACTCTGGATTCCGCATTCAACTAAGGCATAACAAGAATACAATTAGTCCATACTAGTGTCGGCAAAATGGGCCCTTATTTTGGTAATCCGCCCAATTCGCCTATATTTTAATGGGTTGGGTGAGTGATTTTTTACATGGGTAAAATATGGGTTGATACACATATTCAATCCATAAAAATATGGATAAAATATGAATTAGTCAAATGGTTTAAGCTTCTAGCTTTTATTCACTCAAAATTCATGATATCACTAAAAATATTGTAACTTCTCTTCATTTTTATGTTCTTATATAGAACTAATTATTTTTCTCTATAATTGAAAAGGTGAAGTCTTTGGCCCTCCAAAAATATATATTTTAAATGTACATTTCTTTTGTTAATTATAATTATATTTTTTATTTGTTTCATTTTATATTGGATAATTAATAATAGTGTAAAATAAGCAAATTATGTATTAGTATTGACATTGCTTAAAGTGCATTAAGCATGTTTTTGTCCTATAATGCAAATATTCATTTACTTTGAAATTAAAAATATTTTCCCCTTGTTATTACATAAATTTATTTTATATTGAAAAGTTATAGGATTTTTTTTAAAACTTTTATGATACAATAAAACTAAATAAAGCATTTTCAACATTTTTCATCTAAAAAAAGACTAAAATATTTTCTCCATGTTGAATTCTTAAGTAGAGTATTATTTACTAGTGAAAATATGGGTAAATATGAGTAAACTAGTATTGTACGCAATCCATTTATTACCCATTCCATTTCTACCATATCAACTATGGGCGGGTTGAATTATTACCCATTTTATGTTGACCCATTTTCAACCCGTCCAAATTTGACCCAATCCGCCTATTTGCCACCACTAGTCCATACCTAGGATAACATCGAAGTTTACCATATCTAACTCTACGGTATCTTTATGATGAACTGAAGCAATGCAACTATTATTTTTTACTGTTGTTAAGAGTCCACATATTGAATTTTACTATTTTTTTAATAAAAAAAATCGATACTTTGGTGCACCACGATCCTTAAAATGGAACATTAAATTGAAGAATCCATTTCTTACAAATTGAATTTATATTTAGGATCAACGATAAATAGATTATAATGATCATAATCAACTACTAAATGCTATGAATTAGATCTTGTATATGAGAAGATAAATGAATAAATAGTAAATCAATAAGCCGTAAAGCAAAAGAGTAGGAGAAACCTTATTCAGGCATCTCTGGTTGAACTGTCAAATAGATTGACCAGATAAAAAAGAGCTTATGTTTTACAATCGAGATCTTATCAATAATAGGGATGAAAAGTATATGTGATATATATGAGGGAAAAGGATGTATTTAAGGGCTAACCATAAATAATGTTTCCCTAGCTCCTCGTAATGACCATTATTTTCACACTGCGTATGTTTTTATTAAACAAGAAATTTTATTAAGTACAATTTAATTAAGGGTAAGTTAATCAAAATACCTATGTTGGAGAGAAGAAGATTTCTTCTTCCACCATTGACACACAAAAGGGAAATGAAATGCTTAGGACAAGACTTGATGCTTCTAGATCTTGTCGGAGAAAGATAGAAGTTTGACATGGGCTGAAGTGGGATGAAGGAAGATATTTGGGGCTTAATGCAATTGGGCCTCTCAAATAACATTCAGCCCAGTAGTGACACAACGAATAGAGGAATAAAATATCTTCTAGAATAGATGATCTGTACATAAATTAGTTACAATTTGTTACATAGTTTAGGTATTTATTTTGGTAGTCTTTTACATTTTGCAGGATAGTCCTTATTTTCTTGTATAAAGCTATGTAATCATTAATGAATACAAGTAGAGAAAATTCCCCAAATCATCTTCATTTTTCAATCTTTCATGGTATCAGAGCAGTAATTCGATCTAATCATCTTCAATCTTCTAGATTCTTGATCAATCATGGGAGATAATCTTCCCCCAACACAATCCAAAGAGGATGGAAATAGTGGAAGCAGTGGAACCATTGACAATACCCATCCTTATCATTTGAATAACTCAGATTCGCCTGGGATGAATTTGATCAATTCGATTTTCGATGGTAGAGGTTTCGCAGGATGGAGACGATCTATTCTGATTGCTCTTTCAACCAAAAAGAAATTGGGGTTTATCAATGGGGTATGCAAAGCTACAGATCTACTTGCTCCAGATTATGAGCAATGGAGTTGTTGTAATGACATGGTGATGTCTTGGTTGTTGAATGCACTATCTAAGGACATTGGAGACAGTGTCATTTACTCCAAAACAGCAAAGGAGTTGTGGAATAGCCTAGAGCAAAGGTTTGGGAGATCCAATGGCGCTAAGCTCTATCACCTGCAAAAGGAAATATCAAGTTTAGTACAAGGAAATAATGATGTTGCAGGATATTTCACCAAGCTCAAACGTTTGTGGGATGAGATGGATTCTCTAGATCTGTCGTCATGTTTTAGTTGTGTGTGCACATGCGAAGGAAAAGGAAAACTCATCAAGTCTTTGGAGGATCAACGACTTGTTCAATTTTTGATGGGATTGAATGACACATATACTCAAGCCAGAGGAACTATCTTAATGATCAATCCATTGCCTTCTATTAACAGTGCTTATGCCTTGGTTTTGCAGGATGAAAACCAAAAGGAAGCTTATGTTAATGTTGCTAACACAGTTGATGCTTCTTCTTTCATGGTGGCTGGTCAAGGAAGAGGTAGTTACAGATCTGGAAGCCCACCATTTAAAGGAACTCAAGAAACACAAAAGGTTGGGAATACTGGAAATCAGAAGTTTGGGAGAGCATTTCCCAAAATCAAACCAAGGAGAGTGAAATATAATCCAAATGTGAGTTGTACCTACTGTGGAAAAACAGGACATGTGTATGATGACAGTTTTAGGTTGATTGGGTTCCCAGATGATTTTGAGTTCACTAAGACAAAGAATTCTCAAAACTTGGTCAAAGGAAATGTAGTGGTTACAGGGGAAGAGGCTGAAGCTTTCAGTGGGAATCATGATGATTCAAGGAACATGTGGAACCCTCAGTTCCCTAACAAAGAGAATTGTAACCAGTTTTTGAGCAAAGAACAATATTCAAATCTAGTCAATCAAGTGAGGATGGATGTGAGAAACAATCAGGGAATCTGCTCAGGGACAAAAATCAATGCAAGTGCAGTTGCTGGTACAATTCTAAAATACTCAGGCTCATGTTTTACGGTTTATAATTCCAGGACTTGGATTATTGACTCAGGAGCCTCTGAGCACATGTGTTTTGACTCTAAATTCTTTATATCTCTTATTCATTTATCTCTTCCTTTACATCTCAGTTTACCTAACTCTTTTAAGGTCATTGTAACACACAAGTAATGTAAAAATATTGCCTAATCTCACTCTTCACAATGTCCTATATGTTCCAGATTTCAAATATAACTTATTATCAGTTCATAAGTTAGCCAATCATCTCAATTGCATTGTTTTATTTACTCCTAGTGCTTGTGTCTTACAGGACCATTTAATGAGGAAGGAACAAGTTTTTGGTGAAGTAGGTGATGGTTTTTATCTTCTCAAAGTTCCTAGGATGAAATCAGACTCTCTTAAAGAAGCTGTCTCTTTTCAAAAAGGAAGAAATTCCAAAGTTGTCTCTAGTGATTTAGTTTCTATTCCAAAAGGAAAGACTTCCAACAATGTAACTCTTTCTGTTTCTAGCTCTAATCTTAGGTCTGTTTCAGGTCCTGTTTATGCCAATGTTATTCCTGATGTAGCTTTATGGCATGTAAGACTGGGGCATTTGCCTTTTTCAGCAATGAAAAATCTTGATTTCATTTCATTTGCTTCTGCTTCTCCTTACATTTGTCATATATGTCCTAAAGCTAGACAAAATAGATTACCTTTTCATGTCAGTAACATTAAATCTAAAAGAATCTTTGAATTGATACATATTGACACATGGGGACCTTTTCGGACTTCCACTCATGATGGTTACAACTATTTTTTTACCATTGTAGATGATTTTAGCAGGGGTACATGGACATTTCTCTTAAAGAGTAAGAGTAATGCCTTTCCAGTTCTTAAGGATTTTCTAGTCATGGTGGAAAGACAATTTGAATTAAAGGTGAAAAGAATAAGATCTGACAATGCCTTAGAACTAGGAAGGGGAAGTCAAGAGACACAATTTTTACATTCTCCAGGAATTCTTCATGAGACATCTTGTGTTGCCACACCTCAACAAAATGGGGTTGTGGAGAGGAAACACAAACATCTTTTGGAAGTAGCCAGAGGATTATTTTTTCAAGCTAATCTTCCTATTCAGTATTGGGGTGAATGCATTTTAACTGCTACTCATTTGATTAACAGGTTGTCCTCTAAAGCTATCCTTGGAAAGACACCTTATGAGATTCTTTTTGGTACTTCACCTCTTTATTCACACCTTAAAGTTTTTGGCTGTCTTTGCTTTGTCTCTACTTTGTCTCATGGTAGGGATAAATTCCAATCTAGAGCAAGGGAATGCATTTTTCTAGGATATCCTTCCAGCCAAAGAGGTTACAAGGTGATGGAGCTAGCTAGTAGGAAATTTTTTGTCTCAAGGGATGTCAAATTCCACGAGGATCATTTTCCTTTTTATGTCCCTATTGATCATTCTACCAACAATCCTTTCTTTTCCTCCACTACTCCTATCTCAGATTCAGAACCCTCTTCTCCCACTAGGATTTCACATCTAAATCCTTTACCTTCCTCACCTGAGTCAACTACATCATCTTCAGATCCTCCTGTCACAGTGTCAACCACTCCTATATCAATTGCTTCTCCCACAGATTCTACACCTCCTAGGAGATCCACCAGATTGAGTCACCAACCTTCTTACCTAAAAGATTTTGTTTGCAACTCAATTTTACTCACTGATGTCACTAACTCTTGTTTTGTTCATTCTCATAGTCCTAATGTGTTTTCCTTTAATGCTTTGTGTGTGTCAAATCAAAACATCATGCAGTCTTTGTCCTCTATCATCGAGCCTAAAAGTTTTGCTGAAGCCTGCCAACATTCAGGCTGGCAAGAGGCAATGGAAACAGAACTTACAGCTCTTCACTTAAATGACACTTGGGAGGTGGTGGAATTGCCACCAGGGAAGAGACATTTGCCATGTAAATGGGTTTACAAGGTCAAGCATAACTCAGATGGGTCGATTGAAAGGCTAAAAGCTAGATTAGTGGCCAGGGGGGACATTCAAAAAGAATGTGTTGATTTTGGTGAAACCTTTTCACCTGTGGTGAAGATCACAACAATCAGATGTTTGCTCACTATTGCCTTAAAGAAGGGTTGGAGAGTGTCTCAACTTGATGTAAATAATGCCTTTTTGCATGGAGAACTACAAGAGAAAGTGTACATGAGATTTCCTCATGGTTTTTCCCCACCTTCTGTTAATCATGTTTGCCTCTTGAAGAAGTCCCTCTATGGCTTAAAGCAGGCTTCACGACAGTGGTATGCACAACTTGCTGGTGCTTTGGCATATAAAGGCTATTCTAGCTCCCTCAATGACTATTCCTTATTTTTTAAGACTAATGGTGATCTTATATCAATTTTAGCTGTGTATGTGGATGACATACTGCTAACTGGGAGTGACACATCTGAGATTGCTTCTATCACTGCTTTTCTGAACTCTGAGTTCCGGGTTAAGAACTTGGGAGACATTCACTATTTCTTGGGTATCGAAGTCATCAGAGAGAAGCAGGGTTTCATTTTATCTCAGCGTAAATTCACTCAGGACCTTTTAGGCGAGTTTGATTCTTCAGGATCTGTGGTGTCTTCTCCCCTAGACCCATATTCTAAACTACAACATGATGATGGACCATTGTTGGATAACCCTACTATTTACAGAACATTAGTAGGGAAGTTAAATTATCTTACTCACACTCGCCCTGATCTCTCCTTTGCGGTCCTTTGTCTCAGCCAATATATGCAGCGACCTACTGTGTCTCATTTTTCAGCTGCACTACGTGTGTTGCGTTATCTCAAGTCAGATCCTGGTCAAGGTATTCTCTTGTCTTCTGATCCTTCTTTCGATTTGCTTGCCTTTTGTGACGTCGATTGGGCTTCCTGCAAAGACACACGGAGATCTGTTAGTGGTTTCTTCAACACATTAGGAGGTGCTCCCATTTCTTGGAAATCCAAGAAACAAGCTTCTATTTCACTCTCTTCTGCTGAAGCAGAGTATCGATCAATGCGCCGTGTAACGGCTGAACTCACCTGGTTGGTACGTCTCCTTGAGGATCTCTCTGTTCCACCAGACCTCCATGTTCCTGTTCAATCTGATAGCAAGGATGCCATTCACATTGCTCGTAATCCAGTGTTTCATGAGCGTACGAAGCACGTGGATTTGGATTGCCACTTTGTTCGTCAACAATTTCTCTCTAGACTTATTTCCCTTTCCTTTGTTCCATCGGAAGGTCGGCTCGCCGATCTATTCACCAAGCCTCTCAATGGGGGTTCTCATCAACGCATCTTAGACAAGTTGGGTGTGATTTCCATCTCCTCCAACTTGAGGGGGGATGTTGGAGAGAAGAAGATTTCTTCTTCCACCATTGACACACATAAGGGAAATGAAATGCTTGGGACAAGACTTGATGCTTCTAGATCTTGTCGGAGAAAGACAGAAGTTTGACATGGGCTGAAGTGGGCTGAAGGAAGATATTTGGGGCTTAATGCAATTGGGCCTCTCAAATAACATTCAGCCCAGTAGTGACACAACGAATAGAGGAATAAAATATCTTCTAGAATAGATGATCTGTACATAAATTAGTTACAATTTGTTACATAGTTTAGGTATTTATTTTGGTAGTCTTTTACATTTTGCAGGATAGTCCTTATTTTCT
>JAJOOS010079970.1:0-40552 GCA_029582725.1 Solanum chiquidenum | reverse complement strand
TATGTTCAGTATTGCCAACAACTTGGTGTAGATACTGGGGATAATCTCACTTGTTAGAACACTTGGAAAAGGTTCCTATATTAGAAATGTAATGGGAAGTGTTATTTCATTTATAAATATATGAATGAAAAAACTATATGTATACCAAATTATAAATAGTAGTAATATATATTGAAGTCTAGATATGTTACATAGTTTGATTTGTCTAGGCTAACATAATACCTACAATTTATACATATTATTAGCCTAATTGAAGGCATATGCCATTTATTATGGTGAAACGGGGGTTGATTTTTCATATGATTACTCAATTATTTATATCTTTGTTTAAAAAAATGATACATCTTCCATGGATATTTTAACTTGATTTGAAGCTTAAATTACTTTTGAAATGTGGTTAAGGCTCAGTTATTTAAGAGATCCTAATTACAGAAACTGGCAAAGAACCATTTGATATAAGTTGTGCTAGTACCCCTAGCTAACAATTATTGGGGCCAGGCTCTCCTATTGTACATACAGGGTGAATATATGCTAAATGTTTAATTACTATAGCTACAGTTTAAGAAAATTGTAATTCGCGGCTATAGTTTCTCAAATTCTTGCTATTTGCCTGATTTGTATAAATTCAGAATTTGTATAATTCGATTCCTGATTGTATAAATTCAGAATTTTGTTTATGCTTACCCTAGCTATTTGTATACAATTTATGAAAAAATCATTATAATTTACCCTATTTATATATTGGCAAGCGAAATATACAAACGGAGTTCAGAAAAATTTCTAAACGTATAAATACAGAATTTATATATATTTACTCTATTCGTATATTCGCAAGTGAAATATACAAACCACAACCACCATATCATATAGAACTATAGCTATGGAGAGCAATAATCAAAACTATAGCTATAGAACCTTATTATGTCTATATATTATGCTTGCTATTTCTAAAATTTTCTCTTATTTTTTATTTCTTTTATTTCAGAGTTTTAATAGGTTTAAAATGGTCAACAATCAAAACTTTCATTTTATTGGATGAGGCTTCAAAAATTTGAACATTCTAATCCCTGACCCCAATTTTTATTTTTATTTAAGAAAAAACTCAAAAAAATTGATGAAAAACTAGTGTCCTTTCACTTTAATATTTTAAAAAATGATACCCAAACTTTGTCCTTTCACTTTAATTTTAAAGTTAGTGTTACAAATTCAATAATCTTTTTCATTTTTTCTCGAGTTAATATATCAAAGTATCATTTATAATATTTGAAAGTCAAAAGTATCATAACTTGATGAACATGATATAAAAAGTTAAATCCAAAACAGAAAAAAAATAGACAAATTAAATTCTCACACTATTGGAAATCTTTATTATTTCTTATAACATATTGATTTTTTAAAATAGTACAATCATTTTTGTGTATAATCATCGACTCCTAATTAATTATGCTGTAAAAAATTTCTAATAGCTCCAGCCTGATTATTGCTATTAGTTTTAGTACAAATGCAGTGATCATTATAGCAAAGGGGGGTCACACTACCACAAAATTGAGCACAATCCTTATTTGTTTTGCATGGTTCACCTATCAAGGATGAACTTTCCACACTCTGCAAACCTAAAAAATAATTTTTTTTTATCATATAGTATTATTGATAGATCACATGTTGAAAATAATCAAAATATGATTTTAATATGCAATATATTTTCTTAGGAATAATATTGTGAAAATGAATTTATATTTCAAAATCTCAAACATGAAGTTGATTTTGTATTACTGATAAAATATTTACCATTCAATTGTCACTTTAATCATACTAGCGTATGTGAAATATTATGATTTTAATTTAAATAAGGAAATAAAAGAGGCATAAATATACCTATTTGATAAGTATCATAAAAACCATGGAGAGCAATGTGATGGAAGCCTTTCTCATTGCCATGATAAAAAAGTGTGCAACAAATTTGTGATGAGATGTTTATTTTGTATAAATACCTATCCCCTTTTCTTGCTTTATATAGTTTTTTTTTTTTTGGATTATTTCAATTTAAGATTATTGCAATGTGAAATGAAGTTGAACAGATTGTCAAATAATTTATTTACCATATTAGGACAACACAACTACTTTCCTAGTAGTGATACATAAAGATTTAATTACCATTCTAAATATAATCTTACCAAAAGAAAGAAGGAAAGAAAAAAAAGATTGCCAGGCTAATGAATTTTCTTCTATTTAAAATGAGATGATTTATATGATATATGGTGAATCTCTCTTTTGGACAAATATAGTGTGTGTATTTTGTGATTGTAATTTTGAAAATTATAAAAATATTTTGACTATTTTTTTGGCAATAATAGTAGGGGTGTTAAAAGAACATGAAAAGTCGACCGAACTAATCAAATCTAATCATACACACTGATTTATATCATTTTTAAAAATAAGATTGTGAACTTTTATTTAAGCGTATAACTGTTTCAAACAATTGAGATGGTCTTTTTAATTCATAAAAAAAATCTGAAAATTTTCTAAATCGAACTGAATAACCATACATGTATGCAAATATATTTTATATTAACAATATGTTGAAATTTAATATATAAATATATTTTTATAACAGTTTTCAAATATAAATATAATAAAGTAAATTTTAGGAATAACAAAAATAAAAATCATATTAACGCTATATACCTATAGTTTTGTTATTTGCGCTCCATAGCCAAATTATGTTTGATATGGAGCATCTGATTTGTATAAAATCGGGCGCTAATTTGTTTGGTCTATGAAAATTGTGTTTGTATATGTATATGTTCTCTATGTTAGGCTAGAGTGACGAGCGAGATTGGGAGAGAGAGGAGAGAGGTGAATGAGAGAGGGCGGAGAGTGGAGAGATGTGAATTGTATATGTATATCAATTAGATAATTGTATATATGTAACTACTATATATATATGTATCAATGATTATGTTTGTATATCTGCATAAAATTTGAATTCGTATATAATTGAATCGAGTTAAAACATCTATATTTGTATATCAAATCTCTCTCTCGCTTTATACAAACACAAATATATATGTCTAATTATGTAGTATTTTCGAATAAAAATAAACAATATATTATGGATTGTTTGATTGGGAACAAGTTATCATAAATTAATTTATTTCTCAATAAATTATACTGAAATAAGTTATTCCACTATGTGTATGTGATAAATGGCATCTAAAAATAATCACAAAACTGTCTAATACCTTTAACTAAACATAAGTCGTGCATTTTATTTCGAGATTATTATATCTTATACCTTCCACTAAACTACCAAACTACTCCCGACATGGGACCACAATTGTAATTTTTCCATTTGCGTATGTCACTCCAGAGGAGCCTCGACTCTTCTTCACAAGCGAAACAACTGAAACCCCTCTTTCTAATTACATTGATTTTCTAGCAACATTTCTTCAAGAAATCTGTAAGTATTCATACATTCAATCTTGCTTGTTTTTAGATTTGGGATACCATCAAATTTTCTAAATTTATTGAAAATTGATAGCTTGATTGATCTTTGTACAAATATTTCTTGAATCTTAGTTATATTGGATCTGAATAAGATTGCAATCAAGAAATTCTGAAGTTGGGTTTGCTGATTTGGGTCTTTATGTGATTTGACGTTCAATAAATTAGTCTGAAGTGCAAGATTCTTGATTTTCTAATTTGGGGTTTTCTATATCTGTTTCAAGATTCAATTTTTCTGAGGATTCTGTATTGAATTTGATTAATTGCATTCCCAGAAGGTAAAAAAAAAGGGGAGGAAGTTGTGTCTTTGTAAGCATTTTAGCAATAAAGTTGAAGAAGGAATTGTGAGCGGCTGAGGGGGTAAAAGGTTTCTTCACATGGGGAAACCATTGTTTTATGAGATATTGGAGAAGCCAGCAACAAGTTGTGCAATTGGAATATGTAGTGCAATTTGGTTTTATATTCAGAAGTCAAATATTGGTTATTCACATGTTGGTTTGAGTTATGAAACTGCTTTGGAAGGTCATTATTGGAGGATAATAACATCAGCATTTTCACATATTAGTGTGCTTCATCTTGTTTTCAATATGAGTGCACTTTGGAGTCTTGGAGTTGTTGAACAATTGGGGCATTTAGGTCTTGGAGTACAGTATTATCTTCATTATACACTGGTGTTGGTTGTTCTTTCGGGCATGCTTGTCATTGGAATGTACCATATCTTGATTCAGAAATTTAAGCTAGAGTATTTTCGGAGAGTTACTGCTGTTGGATATTCTTGTGTGGTGTTTGGGTGGATGACGATTCTTTCAGTGAAGCAACCGTCGTCAAAGTTGAATCTTTTTGGTTTTCTTTCACTTCCCATCAGCTTTGCGCCATTTGAGTCGCTCATATTCACTTCCATTATTGTTCCTCAAGCGAGTTTTATTGGACATTTATCGGGAATTATTGTTGGTTATGCTGTTGGTTGGGGCCTGATACATGGGATGAACAATTACTGGGCTGTTACAATGCTGGGATGGACTGCGCTTGTGTTTGTTTTCAGTTTGAAGAAGTCTGGTACATTTGATTTGAACTTTCTTGAGATTGAACCTGTCACGGATCCCTCTCTGCCTTCAGTACGTTTTTTCACAGCTGGAACTGGTAGAAGTTTACAGATGAGTACATTACCAGATGCTGGTTCCGATCTTGTATAGCTTTCAGAAATTTTACTGCTTACTTGGGGATCACAACGTAATTCTAGTATTGGCAATTTGGCATTTTGCTGGATGACCTGTTGATTATGCACAGTTACCTCCAAAACCATCATTTACCTGATGATATGTTCATTGGTTCTCGAAACACGTTTGTTAATTGAACCAACTTTTTAGGTAACCACTGTCATTTGTAAGTGTGGTGCGCAAAGTTGTTATTACATTTTATAGAATATAGATGAACCATGATGTATTCCACTTAACACTAAATTTTTGTGATTAAGTGCTTTAGCCTTTGTGTCCCATCTATGCATTATAAATGATTTAGCAGGATGATATTTTCAAATCTCAACAGAATTTCTGTCCTGCTGTTTACGCTACGTACTGTACTACAATTACATTTACTGTTGCCAATTTCTGTTCCATTATAATGCTTATTTTATGTCAGAAGAGTAGATTCGTTGATTTTGTTTGTACTATCAAAGCTTCAATCTTAGTTACTGATCTCCCTCTGTCCCTTATCTCTCTCTCTCTCATGCTCCGTGCTTGTACCATGTACCACCGTGCTACCCTCCAATGAAAGAAACAGGAAACAAAGAAAACATGGGGACATTCACTACCTAGTCAAGAAAAAGAGAGTCCTGTTAAGTATGAAGATAGCCTTCAAAGAGAAGAAGGCACTAGTTTAACTCTATAATTTTTTGTTTGGGGCGAGAGCACCTTCTGATATCTTGAACTATTTCTTACATATTTGCCTTATATAGAGAGTCCTGTTAAGTATGAAGATAGCCTTCAAAGAGAAAAAGGCACTGCTTTAAATGTCTAAATTTTGTTTAGGCCGAGATCGCTTTCTGTAATCTTGAACTATTTCTTACATATTTGCCTTATACTAGCTTTGTTAATTGTTGTTAGTATGAATGCTAATGTTTGAACCTTAATAGGACCTTAAGTTAGCTAGTTTTTGGTCAGGTGGTATCCTTGTACCTTCATTGAGTGAACAAGTTGGAACTGTTTTTCTTAGATCTTTTGGAAGATCATATTTGCAATCTTTGACAGATTCAACTAATATTATTTAGGTTAGTTTTATGTTAGGTAGCATCCTTTAACTTCATTGAGTAGAACAAGGTGGAAATGTTTTTCTTAGATCCTTTGGAAGGTCTTAGTTTTGCAACCTCTGACCAAAATTTGAACAAGTTGGAATCGTGTCGTAGACAAAAGCCTGCTACTCAAAGTGGAGAAGGTAGAGAAGCGGGCTCATTATCCACTGAGTTTCGTACTGTGTGTCAATAGCCCTCATTCTCTTGTAGGTTTTTGTCATTTGAGTTTGGTTATTATTTATGATATTTTTTACACTTTGATTATCGTTGCGTCTTGTTATGACTATTGTTTATGATGATTTGTGAGGTTGTTTGTAGTATTTTGTCATGATTGTCTTCATTTTCGTTATTTCTTTCTCTATACTATTTTGGATGGGTTTTTCTTGAACCGAGGGTCTATCGGAAACAACCTCTCTACCTCTAAGGTAGTGGTAAGGTGTGCATAGACTCTACCCTCTCCAAACCCTACTTTGTGGGATAACACTGGGTATGTTGTTGAAACTCTGTTTTGAATCATGTAGATTTTAGTTTTGCCCTCATGGGAGAGTATTCAAGAGTCTTCTCTTTTTCTTTTTCTTATCGGGTGTGTTCGGTATGGAGGGAGATATTTTCTACTCTCTATGTTCACTTTTACTTGTCATATTTGGATTTGGCATATCCATTAAGAAAATGCCAGGACTATTTTACCACGCTATTCCTATTCATTGATGTTTAGTATTAGATTCTGGAAAATGATTTGGGAAATAATTTATTAATGTTAAGAGTAAAATATGGGGAAAAAAAGTATTGTCTTTTGCTTGATATGTGAATAAAAATCTATATTTTTTTCTTTCTAATTTTCTTGTGTTTCGTTGATTGAAATTTTTGAAAAATATTTTATCTAGGAAAATAAGTTCCTTAAAATGAGGATAATAACATTCCTAATGGAAGCAAATGAAATAAGTTCTACGGCATTCCACATTGATCGTGTCTTTCCACCTTCAAATATACATCATCCCCATCCCCACAGGCCACAACCCTATCTCCTATCTCACCTTTCTAGTATTTGTCGAGATTATACCAAATGCTTTTAGGATGCTATGTTTTTGCTAATTTATCAAACACAAGAAATTAGTAAGAAAATATTTTTTATGGAAAACATCCTCAACCCTTCCTTTATCTTAGTTATTTTGATGGAAAAATTCAAATTTGATCATGGATTTGCTGATGTTGGTTAGATTTGTGCAAAAATATGCATAACTTCTCTTTGGCAAATCACAATACAATACCACTCAAATCAATATGGAACAATAACGACAATATACCTATCTTGGAGAAAAGAGGTTGTTTCCGATAGACTTTTGGCTCAAATCAATATTTAGCATTTGAAGAAAAATCTAAAAATTAAGATGCAATAACTGCATAATCAAGATTTAAAGCATCTGCAACAAATATCCTACCAGCAATCTGTGTGACAAAACATTTCCTTTAACAAAATGGTGTTGCTGAAGAGAAAAAGAAACAATGTGTAATCAATCAACACCCTTCAAATTAGTAACCTATTATTACCAAGTAATTGATATAAATATAATAAAATCAATATCAAGAATATAAATGAATGGGCAACTGGGAGTGTTTTTTTTCTTTTCAGAAAGCAATGAGAAGATGGGCAGAGGCTAATAGTGAAGAATGCTACTGGAGTTCCATGTCGCGAAATCACCCCCAGAAATGTATACATATTTTTGTAGTACGTAATTTTCTACAGCTATAAATAGCGGTGAGTGTAGCCATCACAAGCAACAATATGAGACCCCAATATAAGAATTCTCCGAGCCTGGAGCCATTGAACGTTTCAGAAATGCATCATATTTACAGTGTGGAGATCTGCAAAGTTCAAATGATTAAGAGAAGTATCAGTTTACTATACAATAAGAATATGTCCAACCTATGGCTATGAAAACTCAATTTCAGAATGCAGAGGGAAACGGAGATATACAGATTCATTAAAGCTATTAGAAAATTAGAAAAAAAGTATCTTTAATGCATATAACATGAGTAACATTTCATCTGAAACGTCCAATGAAGAATATAAAGAGAGAGAACCATCTAATGAAGAATAAGAAGAGAGCAAGGGACATATTGCATGGAAATTGACGATGTGTCTTCATTGGAAATTGAAAAACAAGAACAGCACACGACTTACATGTTTTTGTTTAAGCAATCATAACTACCATTCAAGATGCTTTTAATTAACAGGAGGAAAATTCTCAGGAAGAGGAAGAACTGGGAACTTTCAATGTAATGGAATTAAACCAAAGTCGTCATCTTTACTTTATTTTTATTAACCCTGGGACCTTTTCCGCCAACACCACCAAAAAAAGAGCTTCATCCCCTAAGTAGACTAATTTTAGTGCTAACATATTGGATAAAAGAAGGTTTTTCCAAACTTTTACTAGTTGCCATGCTTAGCATTATAAAGTGGATATCATCTTCCCTCGTCTTGAGTAATGAACATCAGAGTAGTTAAATGAAAAATACAGAAGTAAAGAGGATATATAAAATAATAGGGAGAACATACCATAACATTCAAAAGAGGAGCAATAACATTAATCAACTAATGTAATAACTGAAGCACAATAAATAATATGGAGTAACAAAAGTCGTAAGACATGCAACTACGAGAAAAGTGCTACTACTATAAATAGGGAAACAGGTCCAATGAACCAACCTACCACCAAACCTATCCAGCTAGGACACGAGACAACGCTCAACTACCTACCAACCTTCTACCTTAATCGACAACCTCCATTACCCCCTATCTAAGGTCATATCCTTAGAAAATTGTGTCTTGCTTCAGCTTTCCGAGGACATGACCTTAAATAGGAGGTCGCGCCTTTAGGGTATAAAGTAGAATAAAACATGAACTCAGAAGTTGAACCCCTTCTTTTATGAAGAACTTGGAAGTTTAACCATGAAACAGAGTTTTGCAATTTTTGGATAAAACAAGGATGAGCCAAACTTTCATAGTTGTCATGCTTAGCAATGTAAAAGATACTCATTTTACCATGGTAGGTGTTTATATAAGTAAAAAATGCAATCATACTTAAACAGGGAAGAAGTAAAACTAACAGAAGGAAAATTCCAGTTTCTTTCATCAGGTCATCCATTTGATGATGTGCTCTTAAATTCTAAGATCACTTACCATTTTTTGGTACCTTCTTCAGAGAGACCATTATCGACATCCCCCTTTACAAGTGAGGGGGTGGAGCTGGAGCTACCATCTTGAGTATCTGCCTGAACAAGGTGAGAGAAACTGTGCCCAAATGACTTCCATAACCTTGAAGGGAAAGAAGGAAGCAACTTTCCCATGTTCCCATTGGATGGCATTTCAACTAGCGTTGCTGACGTGGTCTGCAGCTCTGAAAATCTTACCGCTCCTAAAATCTGTTCTGGAAGTTCTGATTGAGTTTGACTCTCGATAAGGAAAGCTAAATCAGCCGTAAGAGTTGATATATAATTATATGCGAGATGAACAATTGCATTTGCTATCACCGAAGATCCTATATCAACATCTACCTCTATGAAGTCGTCTGCCATACAGTATTTGCAAGTCAGCGCACGGCCAATTACACATATAGCTTGCTCCCCAACTGCCTTTCTTACAATCCAAGGTCCTTTAACAATATTCGCAATCAATTTTAGCCTTTTAGTTCTAAATGCATCATCTCCTTTCAAGAACTGCTCCATCAAAGACCCTTCAGGGACGGGTTCGAGGCCCACAAAATAAGCAACAGCACTGAAATTTTCCTTACTAGGAACTTGCAAGTTGAAAGCCCAAATAAAGGGCTTGCAACCAGTTGGAGTTTCATCTTGAAGAGCCATCCTGATACGGTGTTTTGGATTATTTAGAATATCAGAAATCTTTTTAGGACCTTTTATCCAGTCAACACCAAGAGGTTTCAGAAGAAATTCACCACCGGGAACTTTAACCTTTGTTGAAAAGTATTCTGGACCTCTTACCATGAAACTATTCCCCGGTGGAGAAGCCCAACCGTTTGAGCAATCATCTGGGTCCAGAAAGGGAATCGCACCTTCTGATTTCACCCTCTTTATCCATTCAGGTTCGTTATCTCCATCAAGATTGGCCATATGCAATGAAAACAATCTGTATGACAACAACTTAGATTATGATCAAAGGATTTTATTACCAGATGTTGTTTCTGAAAATAAATTAGAACTGATATACCAAAAACATTATTTCAAATTTGCTAGAATGTAAAGCTACTGTAGATTAGGTCCCCTTAAACTTACCAATTCTCAATAAAAAATTCGAGAAGGGTGAAAATATTAAGAGATAAGTGACTATTAGGTAAAAACCATAGGCCATGCCAAAACTGTACAAAAATAGATGATCAATGTGCGTATTTCACTCACGCACTTACTTGACATGTTCCGCTGCATCATCATGATATTTTCTAGCCACAAAGTCTCAAGTTATGAGACAGCCAGTGATTCTACGCTATTTTCCAGCCATAATAGTATCTTTTATTTAAGTTGATTAACTAATATAGTAACATACCATAATAGTATCTACAGTCTCATTAAATTCATAGGCTAACATCCATCTGCCAAGTAGTGTCCTTCTTTAACTTCTTTACCATAATGGATACTAGATCTGAGTTAGCTCTATCTAGTTTTTACTACTACATGAATGCCGGTTCATTTCCATAACAGTCATGCTTTAAAATCTGTTAAAATTTCTATAGATTAGTCTTTCATTAAGTCATCCAATCTTTATCACTCACATTCTTGATAAGAAAAGACGCTAGGAGGTTTCACTGTCAAACTGCATTCTACATATTCTTTAACATACTTAAGCTGCACTGGGAATATTGAAGGCTGCCACATGCCTTCAATATTTGTTACTATCTCAGTTGCATGCTATTTGCAGTCTAGGAGAATTGCAGTCTGTTACAAGATGTTTCTTTCCATGTAAAATTAGTTCAATACAAAATCGTAATACTGATAGTATCATCTTATCTGATCATAATCTGTAAGCTACTACTATCTCAACTTAACTTGAAATATCTAAGCCATTTAGGAAACATGTGAACCTGACATGAATTCGTTTTTCTAGGATGGGCGACTTACTGGGAGTTCCTCACACTGAATCCCTCATGTCGTCAACTTTTTTGTTCCTTACAAGAAAGACAGCAACTTTTTTTGAAAATTCATCCAACAGGAATCAAATTTACATTTTCAGTAACATACTTCTCAGAATGGAACTAGTGAAATTTCAACAAGCACCACAATTAACGGTCATATTCATTAAACATGACTGTGTACAATATCAGTATCTATAGCCATTGTAAGATTATTTCTTGTAAAGTGAAAATTCGTTCGAATCCCAAAAATGCAAATAGATTACATAGGTAAAGGAAATAAGATAACATAACGTGTATTCGGTACCAAGCGGCAAACTTTTGGAAAACAAGTTCCTTAAAAATAAAGAAAACGACTTCCCTAATGAAAGTAGGGAAAACAAATTCCACAAGTAGCATTACTACATTGATTGTGTCCTTCTTACCGTCCAACACACCTCATCTTCACATCACCCCCTAAGCTCCCATAGAAATTAGGTAGATTATATACAAATATTTTTAGGATAATATTTTTTTACTTGCGTACCAAACACACCCATAACTTAGTTCAGTTATTTCCATTCCGAATCAGTAGTTTCTATTTCATAATAAAGTTCAGTTTTTGCCCAAAATTGTTAGAGTTACATTTGATTAGTTGGATCATAACACTCAATTTTCCAAGAAACCTAATACATGTTTTTTTATTTTTGGTCAAATTCTACTATTAAATTTTGTAATTTTTTTTTTGTAAAACCCCACTTGTCCTGTTATGTTTCACAATTATATTTAAAAATATCGACAATCCAAGAAACGATTTGTACAAATAATTTTAGAAGAAGTATGAGCTGATGAAATTGAAGAAAAGAAAAAACCATACCTCAAACGAGTTTGATCAGGTCTTGTTTCTGTTTGAAATTATGATCGTGAAAATGAAATTGTAAGAAAAAGAGGAAAATAAAGTTTTTTTGTTAAAAGGGAATTATAATTTTTTGAATTTTCAGAGAAAAGAATTCAAGATTATTTTCCTTTTTCTTTTCTCTGATTGGTCGTGAATCAAATGAGTAGCAGAGACGGCAAGAAAATGTCCTTTTTCTTTAACATACATTTATTTTATATGAAATTGAACGAAGATATTTTCTTTTTTTGGTTAATAGTAGTTGATCCAAAAATGTCCTTATCATTATTTCGGTCCGAAAAATATCATATCATTACTTTTGGATTAAAATACTCTTTTTTTTCTAATAAATATTTTTTGAAATCATTTTAAACACATTATTTTAATTTTTAAAGAACTATCTTGTTATTTTTCTTTTAAAATCTCTTTAATTAATATAAAAGTGAAAAATAAATTTTTCTTCTTCTTCGTAATATCCTTTAATCAATTAAAGTAGAATTAAGCTATGCGAAAAAAGATATATGGGAAAAAGATTAGTACATCATACAACAATTAGATTAATCAAGAAAAATCTCTAAAAAACATGATTTATAACCTCTCATGTCACACGAACTCAACCTAATAATAGCAAATATTATGAACAATGACAACATTAATACTAATTACTTAATCCATTAATGCAAAGGCAATTAGGAATAAGGAGGGATTGATATGATATTAAGTGATAGGAACAAGAAATGGATCTTGGGTTTTAGTATACCATGCTTCAAACATCTATATGGAAGTAATTGCTCTGATATCTAACAACTTTTGATTTTTGTTAAAATTTAATTGACAATTACTGGTACCTATAGTTTAAAGCATATACATATATATATACGAGAAGACAAATGGAGTTGTGACCCAGTTAGCCAATAATAGTAGCTAGCTAGATATTTTTGAAATCTTGATTTTGTACCTAAATGCCCCAACATTTAGTATGTGTGCTTTTGAAAGAGATGGAATGGGTACTATGTTGCCTAGGTTAGTCTCCTTATGTAATAACTTTTGATTATGTTGAATGATAATTCCCCCAGAAAAGGTTAAAAAGGTTACTAAACTACGTGAAATTCAACAAAAACCCTCAATTAATAGTTTGATTCAATAATATCCTGTGGTCAATAGTTTGATCTCAAAATGACTCTGCCCTGTCAATACTTTTTAATGGGAAAAGGGACAAATTTACCCCCGAACTTTAATAAATGGTACGTATATGCCCTCCGTTATACTTTGCGTCCACATAAGCCCCTGCCGTTCAATTATAGGTACACATATGCCCCTCTCACTAACAGACCCCTAATTTCATACACGTGTCTTAATCCTATTGAACTACCCGTTTGACCCTTTTTTTTAACCCATAACCCAACTATCCGCTCCATAACCCAATACCCACCCAATTTCCTCTAAAAGGAATCCTTACTAAAACACCCAAATTAACACACCAAAATTAACCCACCACACTTTTAAAATCTCAGATGATGAGAAAGTGAAGTATGCCTATCTAACCAATATCAGAAGAAGAGTGAAGCCACCATTGCTAGCAGGTTATTGGGGCAATGGGTGTGTGCCAATATACGTTCAGCTCCTCGCAAAGGACCTCATCAATGAGCCTATCTGGAAAGCAGCAGACGCGATAAAGAAGAGCAAGGATATCATCACATATGAGTATGTTCGTTCGTTCATTGATTTCCAGGAATTGCATTATGATAAAGGGATCACATCAGGGAATAGAGTGAGTGCATTTACAGATTGGTGGCATGTAGGCCACGAGACGGTTGATTTTGGATGGGGTGGCCCTGTGACTGTCTTTCCTCGGTCTAGACACTTGGTTGGGAGTGTTGAACCTTGTTTTTTCTTGCCTTATTCTTCTGCCACTCAAGGTAAGAAAGATGGTTTCAAAGTTTTGGTCTGTCTGCAACAAGAAGCCATGCCTGTTTTCATGGAAGAGATGGAAAAGTTGGACCATGGACTTGCTTGATTTTACTATATATGCAGCTCCTCTTATTTACTAATAATATCACTCGAGAGTCAAACAAGAAAATCTTTTTAACTGTGATTTATTTATATGTGTTTGAAGTATTAAACTATTAATTGGTGTGTTAATTTGGGTGTTTTAATAAGGATTCCTTTTAGAGGAAATTGGGTGGGTATTGGGTTATGGGTTAAAAAAAAGGGTCAAACAGGTAGTTCAATAGGATTAAGACACGTGTATGAAATTAGGGGTCCGTTAGTGAGAGGGGTATATGTGTACCTATAATTGGACGGCAGGGGCTTATGTGGATGCAAAATATAACGGAAGGCATATACATACCATTTATTAAAGTTCGGGGGTAAATCCGTCCCTTTTATCCCCTTTTTAATTTGTCTATTAACACTTTACTCTTTGGACCGTTCAAATATAAATTCCCGTTGAGGTTTCCAAACTAGTTTGATGCTTTCTTGTTGAAAAATTATAATTTTTATCACCCTCATATTTAAAATATAAACACATTTTTTATTTTGCCATTCACTTCCTCAGAACAGTTAGCCTAACAGTAGCCTTGATGACAAGAGGACATGGAGTGAAAATCACTTTTCAACTTTTTTCTGAAATGATATAACTGATTTAGAAGAGACAGTTATAAGATGGAACCAACCAGTATTATGTAGAGGGATAGGGGATTACAATATTTAACTAAGTTCACATTCAAATATTTAACGAATACATTTACACGCCTAGGCAAAAGTTATTGAGTTCCCTGAACCCATAGTTTAGGTCCTACATATTGAGGAGCACCATGAGAATTTTACCCTCCACGATCGCCCAGAGTTCGAGACATTGCCACAAACATTATTCGAAAAATGTGAACACTGAACAGTGTGAGAGAGAAATAAGTGATTGATGTCCAAAAAAACTACCACCAACAATATTGGTAACATGAAGAAAATCATGTTGATAGTTGACAAAATGGCATGCATAGAATGGGATTTGAACAATTTCAACTAAAAGTCAAATGACCCTACAAAGTTACTAAAATGCAAATGAAGGAGCTAACCGAAAGCAAGAACCTGAGCTAGATGTTGTTTTAACACATGATGATTTTGAAACACAAAAGTGAGCTAGATGGGAAAACACATGATTTTTAAAGCATACACCAACTCTTGTCTCTCTGGCCATCAGCTTTTCAATCCTTTGCTACAGAACTAACATCAGAAGCGTTGTCATTTTGAGGAGATGACAGCGAACCTCTTGACATCACGTCTCCGGCTTGTGACAGTTGATCCTGCTGCATAAGAGGTTGCTGTTGTTGATGCTGCAGCTGTTGCTGCTGAAACTGGTGGAGCTGATGTTGCTGAAACTGGTGTTGTTGCTTATGAGAATGTAACTGGAGCTGTTGAAGTTGTTGTGCAGCCAACAATGTATGCATTGCCTGGTTGTTAGAGTAGAACTGCTGATTGCCTCCAAAGGATGCTGGGAAGTTCATCATAGGTCCACCATTTGCTATGCCTTGCCCAGTTAGCACTTTCAGATGCTGTATCTCCTCCTTTAAAGCATCATTCAACGCTACATATGAAGAAGAAACAGACCAAAATATCTATTAGCAACTCTACACAAAAAACTCCAAATGATTGGCAGAGATGAATTAGTTATTCACGAATTCCTATCCAAGGAATTTACATATGCAACTCTAGCAATCTCATGGAAGTGTTTTCCTAGGCTTAGGTTACTCATAGTCAGGTGTTAAATCCATCATCCACATAGAGTTGCAAGCAGAATTTGACTGAAGAATTTCTTATCTGCCCAAATAAAATTGTTCACGGAGAGTAAAAAAACAAGGTTCTGGTTGAAATATGATCATTGAAAATTTCTATGGTGTCAAGGGCCTACAAGGTGATTAGTAGCCTCTTGGTGTCACCTAACCACCTTATTGATAACTCTCTCATATTTCTTAACACTGAGATACTTATCAAGATTTTTTACGGATTAAACAGAATATTACCTAATATATGGGCGCCAATCACGACACTAACAATATGAATTTCTCAATGTTCACTTCTATAACCACAGGATAATGTTATGAGAAACAAAAGCTTTTGAAGTTCTAACATCTGAAATCTGCAACAATCTAACCTCCACTACAAACTATTAGAATTCAAAAAGGAAGTACTAACTTTAAAATTATTTGGACTATATATAATATTCCTATATCTACGTCAACCAGGTCCAAATTCAAACTATGTTTGACTTGTAAGGTCAAACTGGAATTCATGTTGTCTCGGTTTTTGTACAATAAGATGAGAATATGGCAGAATTACTTGATTTTTAACCACAAAAATGCAAATACCACTCCCAATGTGAAAATGATGAAGTATATAAAAAATGATTGTACTTTCTTCTGAAATTGAGGAAATTCTTGAAACCAACGAAGCCTAAGTACTGCCAGATATTAACTTGTGGTAGACAACTAATCCACTTTGAATCATCTTGAATGGTCGAACACTTGAACTAAAGACACTCAAGATGCCATTGAGAAACGGCAACCATTATTCAGACAGATAAAAAGAGAAGATGAGTTATGGGTAAAAAGTTTACTAAAAGAAGTCATGCTCAGATTCTTACCATCTTGCAAGTGCACCTGTTGTTCCATTGTTTGTAAACGCAGTTTAAGTTCACTATTTTCAGCATTCAGGCCATTTGTATCTCTCTGTTTCATGTGGAAAAAAAAAAGCATATCAAAACCAATAGTCTTATGTTATACATGAGAAAAGGGTTGAAGATACATATATCTGTACATTTTTCCATGTGCAAGCAGATTCTAGACCAAGCACTTATCTACTTCCATCACTTCAACCGCACTCGACATGTTTCCAATAACAGAAAGCAACAGAAATAAAAGGCCTAACCCATCGGTGGCCCCCTAAAGTTGGCATGATATTTTACTTAGACACCTTAACTGGACGATGTTCATTTTAGACACCTCATGTAGGGTCCCGTTGTATCATTTTGACACCTTTTTTAATATCAGCAAAAATATATAATGTGTGTGTATTACACTCGCTAGTGACATGTAAAGTGACGAATTAAACGATGACATTTGTCATTTGTGTCGAAACTAATTTTAAAAATGATTAATTTTGAATTAATTAATAAAAGAAAGCCCCCCACCCATATATCCCGATTGTCTTCTCCTACAAACTGCAATCAATGTCTTGAGGGAGATAGGAGTGTTTCTTGAAGCAAACCCATCAGAAATTGTTACAATTATAATTGAGGATTATGTTACATCGCCAAATGGCCTAAATAAGGTGTTAGATGCGGCTGGGCTTAGAAAATTCTGGTTTCCAGTTTTCAACTACAGCGCACCATATCACTTTGTTCCTTCTTCTTTGTCTGATAAATAGCTTGATATGGTTTGCTCGTTTATAGAAATTTTTTAATCTTAGTTTATAGAAATTCATTCTCCCTCAAATTATCAAGATAAGTTTCTTTCTTAAATTCACTTCCCAACGAATATTAAATTCTTCAAAGAAAGAATTTCATGAATGGGTTTATTCTTAAATTTTAACAACATTTTTCGTCATTTTACTTAAACCTTCATTCACAATGGATAAAATTTAATTTGGGAAAAATGGTGGCTTAAAATGGGGAAGAAGAAGCAAAAAAAAATAATTAAAAATTAACTAAAAAACCATTTCACGCGCCAGTCAATGAGTGTATCACACTCATTAAGCCATGTAAGCAAAAAGTGCCAAAATGATACAACGAGACCTTACATGAGGTGTCTAAAATAAACATAGCTCAGTTGAGGTGTCTGAGTGAAACATCTTGCCAACTTCAGGGGCCATCGATGGGTTAGGCCGAAATAAAAAAAGGAAAGAACACAAACAATAACTGGGTAATGAGAGATACTGATATACACCTGCAATAGGGTCAACTGAGTAGATAAAGTAGTTGCTTCCGTTTGCAGAGTCTGAACTTTTCTCTCAAGCTCTGCTATATATCTCATTTTCCTTTCCTTTGATCTTGCAGCTGACTGCCTGTTGGCCCAAATCCTGTTGCACAACATAAGCAAATACAGTGATGATTAACTAATTGGCTTAACTTTTAAACAACCACATCAGCAAATTTAAACAAATTCAAGGAACACGAAAGACCTCAAAACAGCGGATCACCTACATAATGCACTATGAATACTTTCAGAAAGCTGTGCAAAGACTTAGTAGCTATGAGAAACTTTGTTTGCTAGCAACTGTATTTATCAAACTTAATGATTTGTCTGATCAAAAAGAGAGCAAAAGACAAGAAAAAAGAGGCCTCATGGATACACAGAGAAATGGTTTCAGACTGGGGACAGCAAACCTCAGCACCACTTGAAGTAATAGCATAGCCAAAAGGTGAAAAGGACTGTTTACAAACCATCCACCTTTTTCTCTGATAGATTTAGTGAATGAACCACTAGCTTGGGAATATACATCCTTCATGTATATAATCTTTTTATACTTCTCCGTTCTCATATGGTACTAGTTTCTAATTACTATAATTTACTTTTTGAGCAGAAGAAATTAAGAGTATTTTCTTATAGATTGGTCGCGGATTTCAAAATAATTTTCTATTTGTAATAGTGATTAGACATGTTCATTGTTCTTATAATTTTTCTTACCATTCATGGAGTTGGTAAACAATTTTGTATTCGATACTTGGTTTAATGCATATTAGCAGTATGAAGTCTTTATTTTACTCATCTTGATTATACTCTATAAAAACCGTTTTTAGTTAACATGCATATAAGCATTCTAAAGTCTTTATTTTACTCATCTTGATAATACTCTATAAAACTGTTTTTAATTTACAAGTATAGTCGCTAAACTTAGATGTCCAAAACAAACAACTTTATTGCTATTCAGCTCCTATTAATAAATTTTCTCACTTTACATTGTAATATAGTTCCCTCAAGTCCATTTAATATTTTTGCTACAAAAGAAGGACACAAGAAAGCAAAAGAAAAAAGGAGCCTTAATTTAATACCAGGAGAAAGACCAAGACTAAAGTACTACTATAGTTTCATCTGCAATGAACCAACATTTAATCTTTCCCACAAAACAAAAGCGTAATGAAGCTACTAGCCTACTACTAAGTCGCTGAGTAAAAAAAAGCATGGGACTCGGAAAAGAACAGTTTGACTAGGACAACAAATCAAGCTTAAGACACTGAGCCATCCCATAAATCTTCTGTAATTTATGCAAGCCAGTAACCTTATAAAGAAAAATTTCTACTGCCATTTGAATTATACTAGGCTCTAATCCTGTAAGGACAATCACAGTCTCCCTATATGCGCCACCATTGATTTACCTCTCTTCATTAGCACTCCACTACAATTGTCTGCTTCACACTCCTCGGAGGGGCCATAGTTTTGATCTCATATATTTTTTTCCATAAAGGTGGAGCCCGGGCAAGCATGCCGGGACCTCGACTATTTCACCGGCTACTTGCTACCTTCCACCGTACTGGGTACTCAGCCAGCAAGGCTTAAGCAAATGCCAAGAAGTCCTAGTGTCTTTTTGTCTCTGTTAGGACCGGTCTCCAGAGTTTGCACCCACATCATTGACCACTAGGTCATATCCTTGGGTGTTCAATCTCATATGTTCCCTGACCCTTCCCCCTCCCTCTTGTGGATAAATTTAAATTGTCTAGAAGGCAAGGGAGGGGCAGTGGTGCCCCCATTGCCAACAACAGAGGTCAACTTTAGCTAATTTAGAGGAGCCAAGAAAGCAGGAATTTGTTATTGAGAGGTGGATTTGACCACATCATAAATGAACTCCAACTTTTGGGGAGCTGAGCTTGTTCAGATGTAGGCTCAAGGAAGAGCTGGAGAGGACAAGAAATAGAAATTAAATGCTCGGGGGAGAAGGAACAACTTGTTGGGACAGATAGAGTAGAGGGACAGAAGGGCCTGGTCAGTCTATTCTTTTAAATTTTTCCTTCCTGTAACTCTCATAATGTCACAGTCTTTTCAGCCTTTGAACAGGAAAAGATGACAGAAGAAGCCACAGGCAGCCTTTGAACAGGAAAAGATGACAGAAGAAGCCACAGGCAGCCTTTGAACAGGAAAAGATGACAGAAGAAGCCGCAGGCAGACCATTAGAAGTTCAATCACAGAGCTGCTTCATTAAACAAAAACCAAAAGGTTCAAGGAGCTAGGAGCTAGGAAAAATACAGATAAAATGCCTAACCACCAGCAGAATGAATGATTATCATCAAAACAGAGCAGGCTTTCATAAAACAACAATGTAGCATAATATCTAAGAACGTTTTAAACATCCAGAACACATTTAGGGGGCTCATAGTTTAGGCCACTCTAGTCTGCCACCAGACCTCCACGTAACGGTTTCATCCTAAGCAGTAGCAGTATAGAAAAATGCAATGGCAAGGCCAAGCTAAAATAATGTGAAAGAGACTGCTATAGTAAATGAGCAACAACATTTCCATAGAAAGCCTTACCGCTTGGCACGTTTAGGATCAATAAGAGCAAGTTCAGCAAGCTTTGCAGCAGATGTGGCTTTCTTAGTTTCAGCTGAAGATGGATCTTCCACTCCTGACATGAGCATCTCTGGCTTGATTGTAGTTGAACCATCCATGGACTGGCTATGCTGATGTCTAACTCTAGGCTTCTCACTAACAGTAGGAGCAAATTTATTTGTTCCTGAAGCCATTGCTGGTGTTTGTGATGAACCTGGAGCTGCTGAAGAAGACTCGCCCACTTGGAATTCAGAAGACAGAGTTGAAGAATTGAACTTATCCATGTCAAGGTACATTGATAAGATGTCCTCCTCAGTCTCATCTGACAGAGACGGTCCATCTAGTCCAACAACACCAAGATCACTATCAAAGCTAATATCATCAGGAAGAGTAAGAATTTCTGAGTGGGCACGTCGATGACCAAATTTTCTCGATGGGTTATCAGACATTCGGCTTATATCAAGACTAAACAGGCTTGAATCTGCCGACAAACCATGACCAAAATGACCTGATTCTGAAGCATTTCCAGGTCCTAAGGGAGGTAAATTTGCTAATCCAGGTTGTTCTGACTTTACATTGGAACTACTACCAGGAGGTGAAAATAATGAGTATCTCCCTGATGGAGGCAATGAACCTCCTACATGGCTTGAAGAAGACTTATCCTTATCCATACAAGCCCTCCAAATCCAAACAGAAAAAACCCCAACGCTTTAAACTAATGATCTTCAAATGTTAACAGCACAGGAACAAACCCAACATCCCACACATATATATACTCCAAATTCAAGAACCTTATCAACAGAAACCCAAAAATCAACAAGTAATGATACTTTTCCCGGTCAAAGCAAGAACTTTATAGCAGGAAAACCATAAAATCACAATCCAAGTTGCTTTTCCTCTGCATTTAAAATCATGGGGTATTCAAATTCCACCAAAACCGAATTACTTCAACAAAACTTAGCTATAACGGAACATGAAACCCCTTGCTGAGACTCTGTAGATTCCGCAAACACCAAACAAGCTTATCCCAGATCAATTTCCTCTGAAAATAAAAAACGAAAAAAATGAACAAACCCCACAAAACTTAATGATACAAAGATGGAATTCAGATAAACAGAAATTATATACAACAAAGATTCAAGAAAAAGCACAAACCCATAATTCAAAAATCAAAGAAATTCAAAACCCATTTCTCAATTTAACACACAGAGACAAAAATAAAAGTACAGGGCAACAAATCAACGAGATGGGTGATAAAGAAAATGAAAAACAATGCATTAAAAATAAATGGAAGAGAAAAGGGGCAAATTCTTACACGGTTTCGATTAGCTTTGAAATTAGATCTGCAGAAAAGGGAAAATGTAAAAGGGGAAGCGGCAGCAGAATGAAGCAGCTTTATCACATGCGAGAGAGAAAAGGGAAAAGCTTGTGGAGAAGAGAGACGATAAACAAAGAGGCAAATCTGTGTGAGAATGGAAATACTATAAATTCGGACAGGGAGGACATGTTCGGACACTTATATTCTCAATTTATTTATTTATCATATGGTCTCTCCAAAAAAAATAAAAATTTGTTACTCTCTGTCCTATATTAGTTGTCACAATTCCTTTCACACCTTCGTAAATAAAATAAAAATATGTTACATTCACGTTATATATTCATTGTCATAATTTCTTTCACAAATTCACAAATTAAAAAAATGTTACTCTCTTTGTCATATATTAATTGTCATAATTTCTTTTATACCTTCATAAATTAAAAATATTATTTTCTCCATCATATTTTGTTTTACAAATTCTCCCGTCTTTCATTTTCATTTATAGGATATTCACTTAAACACGCCTTAAATAGCAATAAATAGAATGATAGTTTACACATCAAACTATAATAAATTCAATATTATAGAAAATATATTGAATAGATATGGTTAATAATGACATATTAAGAATTAATTGATAAATTATCTTTTGATTTATTAAATTGAATAAGTAAAAATAAATATTTATTTTTAATATAATAGACATGTAAAAATAAATAAAAAAATATCTTGAAATAATATTGATAATTAATATGAGACGAAGGAAATAATATAAGTTCAATTGCGTACAAGAATGTGAGGCTATTGTAATTTCAATTGCATTATTATTTTTCTCAAGTTTGTTTGAAATTTACTTATACGATTAATTAAAATTTACAACACATAAATCTACTACAAAAGTATAGTGTTTTCTACAAAAAGCAATTATTTATTCAATCTTAATCCTAAACAATATTTGAATGAGAAATCATACCTAAGAAAAAGGAGTGGCGGGAAATTAACATTCAAACATTATTAGGTGTTATAATATTGAACTTATTTAGTGTTAATTGCTGAAGTTTTTAGCCAAAATTGTCCTTTTATCTATAGAAGTAGGTCTATTTTGGTCTTGTAAAATGACTTGAGCATTTTTAGTCCCTTAAGTTTACTAAAGGAAAGCACATTTGATCCAACTAACAGATGAACTACCAAAAACATTATTGAAACATGGCAAAATGATCGATTTTTCAACCGATAGAAAAATTCAGTATTGTTCGGATTGAATTTCAGAGATCTTGCTCACTGTCAAAGCGCATTTTGCAAAGTGTTCTCCCGCCCGCCCGCCCGCCCATGTTACCTAAGATAAAGTCAATTGGAAACCAAGAGTCCAAAATTCCATTTGGTGAGGCTTTCAACAGAAATATTGACATGTCTGTTAGCCATGTATTGTAGCTGCAAGTCTGATTAGGTCATAACCCTGTAGCTTTGGCATTAACTCTTGAGGCTAAATTTGTTACTGACACTAAATATACAGCATTCCTTGTTCACAACATTTCTAGGGTTTAACAGTTTCGACACAACCAAACGAATAGTCAGGGCAGGGAGAAGAGCAAGGGTAGCACAACGCGAAGTTTGGCATTACATGTTGTATATCCTTTTCTACAAGACAGTAAGTTGGCCGGAGTCCAAATAACTTTCTTCTTCTCAAAGGAAAAGAACATAATAGTAAACCAAAGAAGCACAACAGGAAGGGAGGTAAGGAAAAAAATCACACAGGAGTAATGATAGCGCTTATTCACTACAAAAACAACCGCATAACACAGAAGAGTGGACTTCGAAAGAGTTCCATCAGAAAATATAGTCCGGCATCACAAGGGAAAATCTTGACACCACAGCTTCGAACGGACTACCTTTTGGATCTGCTAATCTGAGGAAAAAGGGAACATACAGTAATGTTCTAAGTATCCAGCCAAGAAAAAAGTAACCCCAACTCTTTCACATATGTAAACTGCTCTATACACAAAAAGAAAAAAGTCATCACAAAGTAACAACCGATTAAATTTTGTAAAGAGAACCATAAAGTGATAACAAACACAAGTTTCACTACAAAAGGATAAAAATGAAAAGGCAAAAGTAGAATCCTCTGGACCAAGGATACAGCATTGGAGGTTTCAGATTCTAACTGTTTCCTACAATTTGAAGGTTACTATAGTCCAGCTTCAATAAAGTGCAATACTATCACATTGCGAAAGCTTTTGACCATGCTTTTGTAAAACATGTTAGGCTCTGAATTATCAAGTTTTTCTCCAAACTTAGTTTGTGAGGAGAGCAAATGAATCCTTTACTGAAATGGAATTTTTTTTCTTAATCAACAGAAAATTGAACCAGATCCTAATTTGTGCATGTCATCCTTGATCAGGGACCGTGCTAATCATTTATCGAAGAGGAAAATCTTATCATCAAACAACCATATATAATAGAGGCAGAAAGAGAAGTATGCAGCAGGCAGACCACGACGGATGAGGGTTAACATCAATCAGCCTAATACAAGAATTCTGCAAGAAGCATTAGAATGAAAAGCAGATCCTAATTTCCTAGTTCAAATCTGAGTATTGCCTTCAATCAAATGAAAAAACACATGGCCAAATTTACTTATTTTCTTCTGTTATAAAATATAACAATTGGATGACTGTATCAATATGGTCCGTTCTGCTCTAACACACCAAACCAACTTTGCCCTACAACTTAAAAGCCTAGAAAATGCTCACCTGATTATTCAGGTCAAATCATGTCACTTCAAGGATACATACTTGAAGTTGCTATTCGACTAGATCACTGCAGCCTTCTTTTGAGAAGGTGGGTGGTAGGGATTCAAGAAATGTCTTCTATAAAGCTATAAGTCCTAGTAAGAGTGCATAACCATTGTATCATTTCAGGATCAAAATAAGAATCTGTCGGATTAGGATCTACAGGTTGTCCATGAAAAAGGGTATATACATGAAAGTGCAATTACCATCCATACTAGGGTGCATGTGAAGGTGTAATGACTCATCAACAAGGGAACAACCGATAGAATGTCATTTTGATGGTGTACCAATTGCAGTAATGTGACATACCTTCCAGGTACGAAAGTAAAAGATCCTTCAATCGAGCCTGGTGAATGTGGTTGTGATGAGCAACTCTGATAGACAAATTCTTCCTCCCCTGGTCGTAGCAGTGGATACTGCAAGTATCATCAGAAGCGCAAAAAATTAGATAATCTCCAGTACAAATGGCGGCTGAGCCAATTTGTACAATAATGCACATTATAATAGAAAATTAAGGCACCAGCTCCCATAGGCCATAGTTAAACTCTCTCTGGGAAAAAATAAGCAGCTCATCAAGCTTTGGATATTGGTCAAAAGTGGTCATTGGTGCGGCTAAAGGAGCAAGTAACACTATAATGAGAGTGGTAAATGAGCACAAGGGAATCTGCTTGTTCTTTCGTTTCTTTGACAAACAAACACGTTTCCTTGACATCTACTCTTTCTTTCTTTTTTTTGTGAAATCAAGTATCATTTCATTCTTTGATGAAGGAAATCAAATAGTCATTTCATTAACATCACACCAATATGGGGTCAAAAACTATCTACAACAGAAGAGGTTTCCCACCACCATTTTCTATCAACACTTCCACCCTCAACATTGTGCTCTTTTTTTCTGTTGTGTTCTGATTTCATCTCAATTCTCAAAATACTATACTGATAAAGTGTTGAAATTATTCAGGACAACAGAATACAGAGAAGAATCACATAATCGTCATAGAAAAAGAAAAACCAATAACCCTTCAATCATCCCCCACCATTTTCCACCCCTAACCACTGGGGAAGGAAAAGAGCCTGGAGCTGTTCATCAAGGGAGGAGTTCAATGATATTAAAGTTGAGTTAATTTATTCTGCAGAAGTTTGACAGAGAACTTTGAGGACTTTGACACGCTGTCCAAAAAGAGATCCAGCAGAACTTCAGATTTTTGGCCATAAAAGTAAATATTTGACAGCTAGCTTAAAATGCTTTTCCCTTTCTCTCTCTCTGTAGCAAAGAAATATCTAGTTTCCATATTTCTTTAACAGTCTGAACTGATTTATTAGATCAATGTAAAGATACTTCCCAACTGACTTGAGCACATCCATTTTCGTAATGAACTGAACAGACCACATAAATTTCAGCCTCAACTAGAGCAGTATCATTTGCTATGACGTTCCAGGCTTTAAAAAAATACATTTTTTCCGTAGTAACTTCCTTTCTTATCTAAAAGAAAACCAAAGAAACTTATCGAACAAATAAAACCTATTTATCAGTCTTATCATAACTATTTTATCTGTAATTCCATAAACCCCAGTTATGAAAGCCTGAACTCCTACACTTCATGAGAGTTGGTATGTCTCTTGTAGGGATGTCTTTTTTTTTCTTTTTTTTTGATGAAGATGTCTCTTTTAGGGCTGTCTTTCCATCATTTCTACAGCTTCTGCAGTTTGACAGCAGAAGAGCAAAGAGGCTGATTCATAATCTTATGCATAATCATCCTTCCCCAAAATCAAGATAGCTATATAACTAGGTTATTACAGAAAATATTATTTGAATAAGCCCTTTATGTAATCTGATCAACAAGAATATCATCTCGTCTATTATTTCTTTCCCGCAAATTTTGTTTTCCATTTCAGAAATAGTCATTATTATTTCTTTAGCTTGAGCGAAAAACAAAATGGAAGATCCCCAAGTGGCAGTAGATTCTTTGTTGTCTTTGGAAAAGAAAAGAAAATATACTGGCACTTCACATGAGAGAGGTGCCCACTAAGAACTTGCTAACAAGCTAACAGTTGAAAGAAACATGATCAACAGCAGAAGCTCAACGTTTTAATTAATAAGGTTGGTTTCCTCATCAAAAACTTAACGAAAATGATACCTTTCCTATCACCGCTTCTCCATTTACATCATCTACAACATTATCATTGCAGCGGATGATCCAACGTCTACAATATAGTTGGCAGGAATTGAAGGTCATCCCATTCATTATGCATCCTTCAGGTGAAAGAGACATGCGGATAGAATAAGCAAAAAAAATTTTCTCATAATCATCTTGAATGGTACTGAACTCTGGGACGAACACAGAAGAAGCGCGGACCTGACATGATTTAACTATCAGTCTAGTCTACAGAATGGAATTAAAACCAGAAACAACTGACAAGAGCAATGTTCATTTTATTTGCTCCATGGTATCATAACAATTACCTTTACACCATTTGTAACAGCAAGAGAACAAAGTGGAGGCTCTTCTGGAAAAAGACTGATACTTCTCACTTTTCCTTCTTTACGGACTTTGATCACTCCATGTTGCAAGCGACGGACATGCTCCTCTAGCCACAATAGCATGGCATCTTGGGTTTGAGTTCCTTTGACATTATGCACCGAACTTATCAAGGCACTCGGTACACAAGGAATCATTTCTCCGTCAGTTGTGAGATTCCTTGTACCAACATTAAGTTGACCAGTGGAACAGTTCAGAAAGAAAACCTTTTCATTGTAACCGCAAGAGGCCGCTACAACAACATACTTGGATCGATTGCCGAGTCCGATATGTCTGATAATTTCTTTAGTTTCTATTATCATTTGATGTAAAGGCAACAAAGATACATTCACCAAATGGTCATAAAAGGAGTAACCTCCCATGAGACCTAATAAATTCCTAGGCACGCTTCCACTGGACTCCTCACTTGACAGTTCTTGACCATCATAAAACCGGTAGAGAACCCTAGTAGGTAGAGGCAGTTTTACTTTCAAACTCTTCTCCAACTCCAGCATTTCTTCCTCAGATGCACCTTTACGCAATGTAGACAAAACTTCAGGGAAATTTATGGCTAGCCACTCTTTTAGCCTGTCCCAACATCTTTTAACTCGAGTAACCAAGGGCCATGGGTACCGATTGAAATCCTCCCGCCATGTTTGATAAGATGCCTAAGTAAACAACATAAACATGCCAAGATGTCAGAAAGTATTTCAGGAATGCACACTAATGGTACATATTCACATGATCATCGTATATATAATGACTTACTTTTCTTATTTGTTTCTTCTTTTTTATTTTGGGTTTGTCTGTTAATAAAAGCTACCCTAGTACAAGCATATTATTAGCTCAAGAATGCTACAATCACTTGCAATTCTTTACACCCTGCACATACAACCCTATCACCATCTGATGAGTCAAACGGTTCATAAATTATCACATTTTCAGAAATTTCCTTTATATTTTTAATTCTAAAAAGAACCCAATGGTATGACCTTCTGGTCAATGAAGTGGGTTGCGCGTCATGAGGTCTTAGTTCAAATCCTAACACAGACAAAACACTAGGTGATTTCTTCTATCTCTTATAGCCTTGGTGTAGATAGTTAGCTGGAAGTACCTGTTGGTAGTGGGAGGTGAAAGTGGTAGGTATCCTCTGTAATCAGTCGAGGCAAGCAAAATGGCCCAAATCAGGGTGCAGAGCCAGCCTATGCCCTAGGGTCAGGGGTTCATCCGCACCACCTTTGGCGGAAGTTAGTCGGGTACTAACGGTTGGAAACCTCTATCCAGCCCTATGGAATGCCAATCCTCGGGCTTTATTTGTAAAGTCTCTATTCCTTGGTAATCAATCATATTATTTATACGTGATTAAAAAATTTATTTTCTTTTGTATATATAGTAGATGTCTAAGCTCTTCGGTTAGTTCGTATATTTACTTCTTCACATTTTGAACCCCTTACTGAATATTGTGACTCTGCCACAGGCATAACACCACAGTTACTAAAAAAAAAAAAAGTTCCTAATTTCAAATTCAAATAAAGAAATTTAAGAAATGTCTACATTCCCATACCAAAAATCACATTTTTCAACCCTCATTCTTTTTAGGACGAAAAGAGTACTTTCGACTAAAACCTCAGTTAAATGCATAAATTGAGTAGCTATCTATACCTTGAAAGACGGCAAGGGATTTCCAAGTGGGTCAATTGGAGAAGATAAGTCAAGATCATCAGCACAGAATTTGGACCATAGCAAATCATCAGAGCTCCAATTCCTAAACCTTTTACTAACACAAGCCACAGATGCAGCATCTTGAGGCGTCAATTTCGATAAGATTATATGCATCGACAGCCCACCTAACCTTTCTAGATCCATCTTTTCTCTTCCTCCGCCGTCTACTGCCGGCCGCCGGAGATTACAGAAACGCCAAAGTGAGTGAAGATGAAAGAGGAGAGAAGCTGGTTTATTTACGTAGATTTTTTTTAATTTTTTTGTTTGTCATATGCTTATATATTTGTTAGGTTACAAAATGAAATGTGACAATAATCATTTTCAGTATTTTCTTTTCCAAAAAGGGTAAAAAAAGAATCCGTCTGATTTTGGATTTAAGAAAATAAATTTTGAAATTTCTTATAAAATTAATTTTGTGATCTTAAATGTAATAGGTGTAAAATAAAAAATAAGACAAACAAATTAGAATAGAAAAAGTGGGTTAAAACATAATTCAATTTTTTGCTGATTAAATTAAATTTGTCTTTAATGTTATTACGTAAACATGTATCACTCAAACTAATCACTTCGCGATAAAATTAATAATGACATTATCCGAACTAGTTATATATGGAATAAATTTTCCATCTTCAACCCTACAATTATGAATTTTGAGTCATTAAATTAAAAAATAAAAGCTCCTACAAACGTAAAACCAAAAAAAAAAAAAAGGTGAAGAGGAAGAGAGAATATTTCATTGGAATATCCTTTATTTACATAGTATATATTATAATTTTATATTCCCAAAAGGATATTTTATTTACATGCAGACCTTTAAATAAAGTAAATGTCACTAAATAACAGTGTTTACTCGCAGCATGCCAACTTGGTAGTCTAACTATCAACCGCTTGTCAATTTGTCAATTTTCTTCAACGCCCTCTATTCTGCCACGTGTTCAAAGTGCAAAGATACAACTCATTCATCAAATAATATCTTGCATTAAAATATCAAAAAAAAAAATTATAAGAATTTTTTTTCTTTGTTATAAATATAGTAATATTTTATTTTGAATACGTATAATGTTTGTATGGAAGCAGGGTTTACCTTTCAAAATATTTTTTCTGATGTGAAGGATGAATTTCAATTTGAAGAAGTCTTTGTTAAAATTCATGAACCCAAATATCTCAACAATATAATTATATTGACAATCGTGAAAGAACTCACAATATCAAAAAGTAAAGAAATAAAATTGATTTATTGTCCAGAAGAAAAAGTATACAATTATTCTTGTTCTACTAAAGGAATTATACGAATTTGATATTTTTGAAAAAATTCATAACATTGATATGCTGAAAGATGCTCCAAAACTTTTGGAGTAGTCAATTACTTATGAATTACTATTTTAATTAAGGAAATCAATTACAAACATTTAATTCAAACGAATAAAATATGTATTTATGTTTTGACAATTCCTCGAATACATGTATCTATCGAGTTAAGATACATGTATCGAATCAACGAAATTTGGTACAAAAAGTAATATTTGAAACTATCATAAATATTACTAATTAGGATTTAATTAGTGAGATTTATATTAATTGGCCTAATTTTTTTTATAATATTTGATTTTAAAAAAAATAATTGTACACACTTATTTTAAGACTACATTAAAAAAAATCATAAAATCAATATTTCTAACTTACTTTTGACTTACGAGTCATAAGCTAAAAAATTGTCCAAATGGGCTCTGAGGCATTGGATTGCAACTAGAGGTCTATTCAAGAATCAATCGGAAAACTCCACTGTGCAATTAAGGCATATTTTATGTTTTAAGCAACTACAATATAAAGTAGCTAAGTTGTAGTTTCGTTAGATTAGCTATATTTTGAATGCAGTAGAAGATTTATCTTGTTTGATAAGGTTTTGGGGATTGTTCTTTGGGATAATGTATGTACCCCTAGATTATGACCTAAATCCTAGAGACACATATAAACTTAACTAGATTCGTATTACCCTCCAAACTAATTTAAAATGAATAAATACACTACAAACGCTGACATGTCATAGAGTGTGCACACTCTCTTGAAGGCGAGTGATGAATGCACAAATTGGACATATGTCATTTTTTTTATTGATAACGTTATAATTAGTTAGTACACATATTTATTGATAATAAAACTTATATATATTTAATTATTTTTACTTCTTTCTTTGTAAAATATTTATTTTAATTCTTTTTCACTTGAAACTTTATTTAATTTATTTATTATCTTTTCACTTTTAATTATTTTTAATAAATTATGTGTATTTTAAAAAAAATGATTTAAAAGTGTCCTTTTTTTTAAAGCAAATTTATCACTAGACAATGTCTAGCGGTCTTTTATTTAACATAAAGAATATCAATAGGGACAAATACAAACAAGGGGGGCTAGACCTTACCTTACTAATCCTAATGAAGTACCTAACTTCTGCTACCTAATAAACATGAAGAAAATAAGAGCTAGAGAGAACTAAGTATTTTCTAATCATCACAGAGTTTGTAATACACTCCATGATGATATTACAAATGAGGATGCTTAAATAATGTAAAAATATGTCAATCAAGAAGAAAGTTGAGTTACTAGCCTCAAATTTTCTATTACAAAAGCATGACTTAAAAAAAAAAAGATTTCCCATCAAAAGTAACTTGAAGTATTTTTCTCTTGTCTTCTTCTTCAAACCTATCCAACAACACTTGATGATTCATACCTTCTTTATGGATTTATTGGATCTAGTTGAACCTATTGATACTGTCAAATGGTTTTGCTTTGCCTGTCTCATCGGTAGGTGCCTTGGAACAAACTTCTCAGTCATTTTACCGTCCCAACTATGTTGCCTTCCATGTGTCTTCTTTTTGCTTTTGTTGCTTTCACTTCTTTGTTGCCTAGGTGATATATCCCCTTCCCTAGCCACTCTATCAAAGCAAATGTCCAGCATATTGTCTTCCTCATCTTCATCAAGAGAATCCTCACCCAAATCCACTCCATCATCATCAAGAGAAACCTCACCCAAACAATTGTATTTGACACTAAGGCCCTTGACTCATTCTTCTTTGCAAGCACACATTTAGGCACAAATACAGGAGCTTCTGGACTTAATTTTCTATTTAAAGCAGGTGGTGAGACTTATTTTTCTTGGATCAAATCGTTGTCATTCTCTGTTAACCTTACTTGTTTTCCAGTAGTCTTCAATAAAGCATCAAAGCTATTAGAACATAATAGGTCTCTTGAGGCATTACTAGTATCTTGTCTCTTCTCACTGTCATGAAAATTCCCAGTCGGACCCTTTTCACTACATGGAGAATTATTTTGACTAGTAGAGGAAAGGATCCGACTACTAGTTGATTTTTTTGTGTGCAACCAGTGTCCAGTTTTTAGTTGAATTCTCATTTACAACTTGCAAAACATGATGCCCAGAATTTTCAGCAACTTCAACATCAGATGTATCCATTAGTTTTTGTCCTGAATCCATTAATTTTTTCCCTGAATTAACTCGCAGCGCATCAACCCAACTCTTGGTGTTCCCCCTGCGTTTTTAGTTGCATTAGACATCAAATTCAGCCCAATTTCTTTTGATTGCACCTCATTAGTAGGAGCCTGTTGATTATTGCAATCACCTTTGTTTCTGTAGTTGTTTGAACACCAATATTAATTGTATCAACATCCATTGAATCTACACGATTTTTCTCGGAAGTGGAAGCAACCAATTGTCGATCTAAAGAAGTAGCTTTACTTTGATCGACATCTACAGTCTTTCTTTTTTCATTTAATATTTCTCTCGCATTGCCTTGATACTTTTCACTATCGGTAGTACCTTTTAAAGCACCTTCAATGGTATCATCAATTTGTTTGTTATTTTGATTTATTTTCGTAATCAAACGACAACTATCTTTATCATGACCTTGGTGCTTACAATAATTGCAATACTAAGGTAGATTATCATATACAATCTCCTGAAAAACCTCGATTAACTTACCAGATTTTCCATCCACAAACTGCAACTTTATACGATTTGGAAGCTTTTCCATTAGATCAAGTATAACCTTGACCCTAGTCGTGCTAGGTTTTGACTTGATTTGAGTAGCTTTATCTATAGTTATTGGTTTCCCAACTGCTGATGTTATAGACAACATAGACTTCTTTGCAAACAAATCTAGAGATAAGTTCGGTAAAGAAATCCAAACCACAGCTAACGTTGTTTCCTCCTTAGGGTTATATCCAATGGACCATGGAAAAATCCTACATTGGTGCTCCTCTCCATTGTAGAGAAGATAATTAACTGAGAGAGATAAAGCTAGTACATAATCTTCATATTGATAAAACTTCAACAAAATTTGTCTTGGAGCAAGTAAGCCAATTAAACAATTGCCCTTGGTACCAAGATGTTTCGGTAAAATTGACCTTAATACCTTCAAATATGGCGCACCATGGGATAACTTAACACCACTGCTTGATGTAATCCTTCTTCGATCATAAAGTATTGCCTTTCCTCCATTGAAAACGTGATAGTAGGTTCTCCATGAATTATCTCGATTGATTTTACGATTGTTTTTTAGTTAATTAGGGCAGATTGTTTAGGATTTGTAATATTGAAATTGAAAAGGGTGGCGTATGTGGTGGTTTAGGGTGGTGGGGCGGGCTGGACAACCTCGAAAGGAGGTCGTCCAGTGGTCGTAGCAGCCATGATAGCTGTGCAACTACTGCCTATGTAGGAGCCACCAGAAACCCTAGGTCGGCAGTTTTTCCGTTTTAAAAATGTCCTTTAATTTTAATGTTTATTTGATTTTCTTCACTTATTTTGATATTCGTTCAAAATTAACTTATTGTAAATACAAAACATTTGAAATCAAATCAAAACGAAAGACAAAGAAAATAAACTCAATAGAAAATAAAAGAGAAAAAACAATGAATGTAAGTAAATAATAAAGTTTCGATACAAGGTAAAAAAATGTGTATTGACTTAATTTAAATACAAGATATAAAAAAATAATTAAGAATTTAAAAAATAACTTTTAGTTAAATAAATAAATATATATATATATATATACACACATATGGCGGGTGAGTGTGTACAAACACAACCAACTTGGGTGGTTGAAAGTGCCACATCAGCACAAAATACAAAAAAAATTAGTTCAGTGGGGTAATAGGATCTTAGTTAAGTTTAGGTGTGTCTCTAGGATTTCGGTTATAGTCTAGAGGGTACTTATGCCTTATTTGCATCTCTCTTTGAACATTTCTTGGATTGATCAAGTATCGAGTTGGATATTCAATGTGTGAGTTTATGTCACGCCTCGAGTCTACACCCTGGACGTGGCTGGCACTCGGAGACCATTTTTGGCCCCAAGCGAACCCTTGGCCTGGCTACTTAACTCAGCTGAAGACTTAACTCAACACAATATAAGTTCATAAAACAACTTAAATGATAAAGTCTGGCCAAAATGGCAACTTATGTCTCAAAATAAAATATATGTAAACACATAGATGAGAGACTCAACTAATGTTTGACTATCTATGAAGCCTCTATAATACTGAGATGGATGTTGGGACAAACCCCACAACATCCTAATAAAGAAAAACTAGGAAAGCGAATAAAAGAGTCATCTGGAATGCAAGGAGGCTCACCACGGACTCTGGAGTGCTCGACTAGATCAACGGCGCGCTGGATGCTGATCCTGATTACCTGTGTCTGCATCATAATAAGATGCAGGCCAACTGGCATCAGTACATTGAATGTACGAGTATGCGAGTAGGAATGCTAAACAACAACTTAAGCTTGAAAGGAGTACAAAGGAACACTTACCTTGGCTCTGTTCAACTCATGAATAACTGAACTCAATGTAAATCAATAAGGCACATACAATATGTATAAAGCTTGTAAAACAATGTAGACAACTTAGTTTGTTAAAGATAAATCAATAACAAACTCAACTTTACTTATATATAAAAGTAATGTAACTTTAGTGGGAGATTCTTTAACCGACAAACACCACTATGAGCCCTAGTGATGATACAACATTTTACCTCACGTTGCCCAAGGACCATCCTATACCTTGCCGTGATATAGGACCTTACTTAACTTAGTGGATCCACTAGCTTAACTTGCGTGATCATCTAAAAAGTATGACTCGTTAAATCCCATGATGACTACATGGTTCTTATGGAGAGTTGAGTTAATATGAACTCGTGTCCCCAATTCGGTGTTCAATACTATTCCCAAAATATACTTTAGCTCATATGTGTTTTAAACACCTCTTTCTTTAGTTTGAGATAATTGCTCAAAGTTTAACCCAAAGGTTCTCTTGGAATCGATGTTCCCTTTACTGAAAACTAGCCCAAAGGCTCTTTTTGGAAATCATAGTTCCTTTCTTGCTCAAATGTGAAAACATTTAAAAACTTCTTTGGGAATACTTAGTTCCCTAATAACTTTTGAGAAATGAACTCTCAACTCTTTACTATTTACTTTACTTGAAACTTGAGCCTTAAAACAAAGTTTAAACGTTTAATAAAGACTCTTGGAAAACTTTAAGAAACTTTGCTTTGACTTGCTTCTTAACTTCTAGACTTTACTCTTAACTTCTTTGACTTTGATCTTAACTTTCCTTGAATTGGATTATGGATTCAAGGTTCATGATCTCATGTTTATGGATGATTTCATGATGTTTAGATGTACCTTAGAGTGATGGAATCAACTTAGAAACATAGGTACATTGCTAAGGAATAAGTACGAAAAGATGGGGAACGAATGGGGAGAACTGGCGTACCTGGCGCTCTGAGAGGCGCGGGGCGCCAACCCTCAACATTCAGGGACTAGTCTGGGGCGCGGCGCCCCAAGGGTGAACATTCAGAGACCCTTTTGGGGGGCGCTGGCTGGTGCGACGCCCCACCCCTATCCCCTGGTGTTTGACGACTTTTCTTCTCCGTTTTTCATCTCTAAACCCTCTTAACTTCAATGGTTCTTTTCCCAAACACTTAGGATCATTATTAACCTCAATACCCAATAGATTTAACTCAAAAAACTACCCGGAAACATGAATCAAATCAACACTAGGCATTCAACAATCAACCAACAAGAATTCAACAATGTTCTTCAAAACTTCACTTTCTTAACATTCAAACAACTCCAATTTTTGCTGAATTGAAACAAGTTTGGCATGTGGGTGAACTAATCCATCACTATGTGATCTCACATACCTTAATAGGGATCACCCCCGACGAATTCTACTCCAAAAGCTTGACGTTCTTGGCAAAATCTTGCCTTTTCTCCCTTTCTTTCTTCTTTTCTCTCTTCTCCAAGCCCTAAGCGTATTTCTCAATTCTCCAAACTAACTAAGTCGTGTTTTTACCCCAATAAATCCCTAAAAACGAATTAGGGAATTAATTAGAGAAAAGACTACTTTGCCCTTCCCTAAATCCGGATTGAGACTTTCCTCAATCCAACATCCCAACTTCCGAAAGGCATATCTCACTCATACGATGTCGAAATCGTGCAAACTCGGCGGCGTTGGAAAGATCTTCCCAAGGGCTGTCCAACCATATCAAGAACTACGCCTAACTCATCCTGAGTTAGGAGTTATGGTCGTTTGAAAATGACCCAAAACTCACTTTCTTAACTTAGACAAAATTTCCAGATTTCCACATGCTTTCCCAAAATGATTATTTTCAGATTTTAAACTCTTTCTAGTCGTTTCTAGGTGCAAGATGTTACAGTTTATGCTACTTTTTCTTTCTTTTTTCGTCTATATTTCTTGGATTGATCAAGTATCGTGTGGGGTATTCAATGTGTGAGTTTATGTTACTTTCCATCTTCTTCTATCTAAAAGTTTTCTTGGGGGTGTTTACAAAAAAATCAAATCAAATGAAACTAATTTAAAGAAAAAAAAATCAATATATTTTAGTTTGATTTGGTTTTGATTTATTTAAAAATCGACATAATTGATTTTTGTCTTAAGAAAAAAATAATTATTTTTTGAACCAAATAGATTATATTTAATAATCCAAGTATTTTCATTTACTTCTCATTTGATTTGTAATTTTTATTCTGATAATGTTAATTATCAATTTCCTGTTCAAAATGCACAATTTTATTATATTTTTAGAAATAGGTAAAATTCATGGACACAACATACGAATTTTGAAAGAAAGCTAGATGGATAACTAGATTAATATAATGTATACATATATTTTTTTCTTATTTAGCAGTGTTATGTTGAAATGTAGTCAATCTAAAACGTACTTAAACGTATATTATCATATTTTATATTTGAAAAAGACAAAAAAAATAACTCAAAAAAACTTGACAAAAATTGATCGACTTAATTGGTTTGATTTGATTCCAACATTTAGAAAATTAATTTAATTGATTTGATTTTTTTAGTGAAAAATCAAACCGCGAATACCCTAACGCTTCCTTTCTATTTCTAGTCATGGTAATACTATCTTATTTAATTTCTTGTCTAGTTTATTGCTTCCACGTATTTAATTCATATTATTTGATATTTGAGCTTGGATTAGTGAGTTCCTACCTACAAGCATTGTCTAAGATTTGATTTTAATTTGGTGCAAAGTCAATAGGACTAGAGCTTTCGAGTTAGAAATTTCCAACTATAAATAAATGTAACGAAGTCACCTTCATTCTCGATTTCTATTGCGATGCAAGAATGTATCATAATAAAGTAAAAATCACAATTAAAGTCCGTTCAAATCAAAGGACGTTCCAGCGTGCATTATTCCAACAGGTCCCACCACCAACTCTAGCTAAGAAGTTGAGTCACCCTTTTTTTCCCCAGAAATAGAATAGAATAAAGAATGAGATAGTCTATATCTTGCTTGATTTGCCATAATAACATGATCGTAGATCTATGAAAAGCCGAACCAAATGAGAATCCTGGTATAGGCAAGGGTGGGAGGGATGAGAGACCAAACTGGCGTGGGGGCAAAAGTAAGAACATCCTACCAAAGCAAGCTCGGCAGGGTATGACGAAAAGCTCTCAACAAGATTATCTTTCCAGATCGATTGATCAACATTTCCCTCTTTGTGATAATTGAGAAGCATTCCAAATACTTTTCGATAAGGAGAGAGTTCCAACAAAAATATGATCTTCTACGACGGAAGCTAACATGGATGTTCCATCGACATCAGGGTTTAAAGGTCATGATCATTGGATCCAACCTTATTGGCTATACAACAACTATAAGAGAAGAAAGTTTCGACTCAATTAAATTAAAAAACTAACATTCTGATCTTCTAAAATTAAATATTTTAAGTACTTTCTAAGTATATCTTTTTTTATAATTTGTTTTAATAAAACAAGATAAAAGGTGCTCTAATTTTAATAAATATATAGTAAAGGATTAAAGTTGCTAAGTCTATATTATAAAGGACCACTTCAATAAATCAACTCAAACTAATTTTTTCATTTTTATTACGGTAGGGTTTATGCTCTATAAGTTTGTCGCTCTTCACATTTTTCTCCTTCATTGAGCAACTATGGCTAAACACAAAGAAAAGAAGAAGAAGAACCTAGAGGACCAAAACCCTAGCGAAGTTGAAGGCAAAATGGTCGAATCGATTAAGAAGAAGACGAAGAAGAAGAAGGAGACGACGCATACTGTCACAATGGAAACCATCGCTGAAAATCCTAATAATATTTCTCCGATTGTTGGTTATTTTCCGTCAGGTTATGACCCTTTAAGGAACAACAACGACGGTGTTGAGGAATTGAGTACTAAGTTATATAGGAATGTTAAAAGGAATAATCGGTTACAGCTTGTGGTGAGCCCTAATGGGTCGCAGGTCGATTTTGTTGGGACTAATTATTCTGGCGAGGCGACGTCTGCTCAGTTGTGTACTTACTCGCTTGGGATACTGGATAAGGAAACTCAAACTCTCAAGATTGTTCCTATTGCAGCTAACAAGGTAATTTTTTGGTTGATTGGAAGGTATTGTATCATGGTAATTGTTTATGTTTTAGTATACAAGGTAGATTTGTTTTCTCTCTGGTTATTGTGTTTGATTGGTGAGTAAAAGAAGCTAGTTTATTTGAGGATTTATCCCTATTGCAGCAAACAAGGTGAATTCGATTCCGAAGGTTAGTTATAATTGATTGGTGAGTTAAAAGGCAGGAACTGTTGCACCCAAAGGTGTAGCTTAGTGGCCGATGAATTGCGTTGAGAATTCTCAGGTTCAAACCCTTATAGAGACAAAAAAAACACACTAGGTGATTTTACCTCCTATCATTCCTAACCCTTAGCTTTGATGTACAGAGACAAAAAAAAACACTAGGTGATTTTACCTCCCATAAGTCCTAACCCTTAGCCTTGGTGGATAGAGTTACCTTAGTCGAGGTGTGCACATATTGGCCTGGACACTTCGTTTATCAAAAAAGGAACTTTTTCATAGAAATATTCACCATTGTAATAAACAAAGTAAATGGCTCTGAAGGATTTGATTGGTTAGAGTAAAAAGAAGGTATTTTGCTACTTCGTCTATAACTGGGCAGAGTAAGTTTTGGTAATTGGCTCCTTCGTCTGATTTTATGTAGATGTTAATAAAGAATGGAATCATTTTTGCATTATTATGTTTCTTTCTTTTCTCAAATCCACTTGAATGAAAATAAAATCCAATCCCAGCCACAACAGCTGAGATATTATTAGATTAACACATCAATCAAATGATGGTGTGAATATGTTACGGTATGACTGGTTCTAGTCTTATAATTATCAAAATTGAATGGCCACTTTTTTTTTGAAACTGGTAACTTTTGTATTTCATTTAGTACTTAGGTAGTACTGAAAAACCATACTTACAAAAGCAGAAAGGAAGTATAATCTATCCAAAAACTGAACCAAATCTAAATGGATCCTAAAACATCTATGATTGACTCAGTTTTATTGGAGTAGACAATTGTACACCAAAAGCAGAACAACAAAATACACTTAAGCTTTACTTCCTGCAAGTTGTTGTTCCTATTCTCAAAACATCTCTCGTTTCTCTCCCTCCATATAGTCCACCAAATACTAGCAGGGATCATCCTCCATCTTTCTCTGTTTGTAGCCCCAACTCCAGCCATCTCCCAACTGAATAGAGTCTCATCAATCTTGCTAGGCATACACCAAGATATGCCTCTGAGATTAAGGAAAATCTGCCACAGCTGCTCAGTAAAGTTGCAATGTAAGAAGAGATGTCTCACTGTCTCATTAGCCTTACCACATAAGGAACATCTGTTACATAGAGAGATTCCTCTCTTGGCCACATTATCCAATGTCAAAACTGCTTTATTGGCTAGTAGCCATGTAAAGCATGCCACTTTGTGTGGCACTTTGATCCTCCAGATTTGCTTCCAAGGCCATTTGAAGTCTTGAATGCCACCAGGACTTATCTGTTTGTATCCTTCTTTCACCTTGTAACTACCTTTGTTGTGCCCTTGCCACCATAAATAATCCTCGCCTGTTTGTATACCTTGAAAATTCTCCAGAACCTTAAACAATTCAAGTATTCTGGGAATTTCCCAGTCATTCAGATTTCTTCTGAGGATCAGATCCCAGCCTTGTTGTGTCCACATTTCAGCGACAGTCTTCTGTTGGTGTTGAGCCAATGTAAAGATGTCAGGAAAACGATCTTTGAGGCTCATACCACCCAACCATTTATCAAACCAAAAACTGGTTTTTCTTCCATTTTGTACCTTGACAGTAGACTGATTACTGAGAAAAGGCCAAAATATTCTGATGGATTTCCAAAGGCTAATCCCATAGGGGGTATTTACCTCTTTGGTTACCCATTTATTTAGCTCCTCATACTTGTTGTTGATCACCCTATACCATAGTGCTTGGTCCTCCTGATGGTACCTC
>JAJOOS010079969.1:0-11589 GCA_029582725.1 Solanum chiquidenum | reverse complement strand
AAACAATTCAAGTATTCTGGGAATTTCCCAGTCATTCAGATTTCTTCTGAGGATCAGATCCCAGCCTTGTTGTGTCCACATTTCAGCGACAGTCTTCTGTTGGTGTTGAGCCAATGTAAAGATGTTAGGAAAACGATCATTGAGGCTCATACCACCTAACCATTTATCAAACCAAAAACTGGTTTTTCTTCCATTTTGTACCTTGACAGTTGACTGATTTACTGAGAAAGGGCCAAAATATTCTGATGGATTTCCAAAGGCTAATCCCATAGGGGGTATTTACCTCTTTGGTTACCCATTTATTTAGCTCCTCATACTTGTTGTTGATCACCCTATACCATAGTGCTTGGTCCTCCTGATGGTACCTCCATAACCATTTCACCTTCAGAGCTTTGCTATGGTTGTTGAGATTCTTGATACCTAATCCACCTTGCATCTTACTTCTGATGATGTTTTTCCACTTGACTAAGTGAAAGCCTTTTCTTTCCTTATTTCCTTGCCACAAGAAGTTTCTTCTAATTTTGTCCAAACTCTGAACTACTGATTGGGGAATATGGAAGATAGATAGCATATATGTAGGGAGAGCATCCAGAACAGAGTTTATCTGAGTTAATCTACCTCCTAAGGAGAGGTACTGTGATCTCCATCTGGCTAGTTTCTTTTCACATTTCTCCAATATTGGGTTCCAAATGTCTATGGCTCCAGACTCTGCCCCCAAAGGCATGCCCAAGTACACTGATGGTAGAGTACCTGTCACTCCTCCCAAGGTTTGTGAGAGGTGTTCCATATCCGGAACCACATTAGTTGGATACAAATGGCTTTTGTTCCAGTTTATATGTAGTCCAGATATGGCTTCAAAGTAGACTAGTATGAGTCTCAAAATCAGCAACTGCTCCTCCTCAGCCCCACAAAATATTAGTGTATCATCAGCATATTGTAGGTGTGTGATCTCCATACTATTCCCAGCAACCTTACTGACTTCAAATCCCTGTATTCTTCCTGTTGTCTTGGCTATCTTCAACATATTGTTAAGCCCCTCCATAGCTATGATGAACAGGAAAGGTGATAAGGGATCCCCTTGCCTGATTCCTCTGTGTGCACTGAAAAAGCCTTCAGGAGACCCATTGACGAGTACTGAAAACTTAATAGTTGAAATACAAAACTTGATCCAACTGATCCATCTGCTACCAAATCCCATTTGTCTCAGCATACTTAGAATGAAATCCCAATTCACATGGTCATATGCTTTCTCAATATCAAGTTTGCATAGTATACCAGGTTTCTTCTGGGACACTCTAGAATCAATTGCTTCATTAGCTATAAGCACTGCATCCATTATCTGTCTGCCTCTGATAAAAGCCATCTGTTGTTTGTCTACCAATTTATCCACAACTCTCTTCAACCTTTCAGTCAAAACCTTGGACATTAGCTTATAGAAGCTTCCAATTAAGCTGATGGGTCTGAAGTCCTTGAGTTCCTTTGCTCCTATCTTTTTAGGAATCAGTGCTATGTAGGTTGCATTATAGCTCTTTTCAAACATCCCAGTTGAGTGAAAATTGTGGAAAGCCCCCATAATGTCATGTTTAATGATCTCCCAACATTTTAGAAAGAATCCCATTGTGTATCCATCAGGACCAGGGGCTTTGTCTATAGCACACATTTTTAAACACTCAAGTACTTCTTGTTCCTCAAAATTTGCCTGCAATGCTTCATTTTCACCCTCTGTAATGGTAGGATGGTTGCTGATATTTACAGAGGGTCTCCAACCTTCAGATTCTATATACATCTTTTTGTAGAAAGAAATAGTTTCTTCCTTAATTCTGTTTTGCTCTGTTATAGTCTCTCCCTGTACTTCCAGTTGATCAATATGGTTGTATCTCTTGTGGGCATTAGCTGTTTGGTGGAAAAACTTTGTATTCCTATCCCCTTCCTTGAACCACAAAGCCCTTGATCTCTGTCTCTAGGCCACTTCCTCATTCTTCAAACACCCCTCATACTCCATGAAAAGTGTGGCTTTTTTTTCTATCTCCTCCTCGGTTAAAATTCTGTTCATCAACAAAGCTATGGTTTCTCTTTCAAATCCTTCGAAGGCCACCCTATATGTGTTGCTCAAATCTAGGATATGAGAATTCACCCAATTTGAAGCTTCTCTTTCACAGTCTTCTTGGGAATTTGGAAGCTGAAAGTTGACTGGTTCTGCATCATGAATATATTGAAGTTGCATGTCTTGCTCGGTTGATTCTGTATCGTTTGTCTCCCCTCCTCCTTTTTCATGAGAAGTTTGTTGTGAACCAATCATACCCGGTTCTGTTTGGATGCAAGATGAATTTCTCTCTCCTCCATCGACTTGCGTCGCCATGCTTGTTTCTTTCGCCGTGTTTGTTTCCCAGGAAGTTCCTGAAGGCTTCCAGAAATTTAGCTGCAAGGTCTTTTATTTCTTTGAGGCCTTTGTTTTCTGCCATGTGATTGTCACATGAGGGTTCATTAAAGTTCATGGGCCTTTTAGAACTCACAGGAGGATTTGTAATGTCTGTATGCTTTTGGACTATTGGGCCTGCGTTTGAGGGTTTGTGGCCCAATTTTTTTGAATTCAAAGTGGGTCCAACAGAATTCCTTTTTAACACCTCCCCACGTGGTCTCCTGCTGACACCACAACTTTCCCCTCTTTTATCCTCTGGATAAATCCTCGATAACTGCTGGATAACGGGTTTCTCCGTTCCCTCTTCTACGATGGTGAACCTCGCTGGAATTTCTGTCCACAGTTGCATGGAAAAAGAGATTCCAGCATTGATAATGGTCACCTCCTTCGGGATCTTTGACCCATCACCTTTCACTTTGATTCGAGCCCATTTGAGATGATTTCGTAGTTGTGTCTCTTCCTCAGTTTCGATCCAGCCTCCACAGAGATCTCAGATGGCCTTGAAAACAGTCTCTGACCAGAGATGTAGAGGAAGGCCTACAATCTTGGTCCAGATCGCTGTTGGTTTATTCTCCATATCTGTGGCTGCTAAAGTTGGGGACCACCACTCTAACCGGACCCTCGAGTTGTTCCAAATCCACTCACCTGCAATCACCTGTTCTGCCGTGGTTTTCATCGCAAACTCAAACAAGAATTTTCCAGCTCCCATCTCGTAAATGTTTAGCCCATGGCTCTGTCTCCAAAACTTGTTTGCCTAGCTTCTCACCTCTGCTAGGTTTGGCAGTGCATTATTCCTTCCTTCAAAATCTCCAACTAGACTTCTCTGCAGAACTTCATTGTGGATGTTTGAAGATTCGTTAATGCAAATGATTCCCTGTTCCTTCATTAATGTTGCTTGAGCATTAACTCCATCCCCTTTTTTATTAGACCATTTAATGCTCCTCACTGGCAAAGGGATAATTGTTGTCTACCAACCTCTGCTTTGTACTTTCCACCTCCTTTCTATGACTAGAAAAGAATCTCCCCATTTTGTCTGCTATGTTTCCCCATCCTGAGTTCAAAGTCAACTCCGCGATTATGATACAGACCTCATTCTTCCCCTTATGTTTATCAGACTCATATATCTTCCATATTTGTTGAAATTCCTAGCACAATATATTTCTGATAGAGGTTCTAGTCTCCTCCATCTCTTCACCAAATTTCCTTTCGTCTTTGAAGCTTCCCGCATGACCTGAGTGATCCAGATCATTGATTTCTTGTTGAAAGAAGTTCTAGTGACGTTTCTTTTACTCCTCTTAGTCCATTCGTACCAGTCGCCCGTCGTTCCTTTGATTCTCTCGAGATCGAAGGATTTAAAACCTACGGCAAAGTAAATACAGTCCTCCATTGATCAGAGGAGGGGTTAAGGAAGGAAAAGGGAGGGAAGGTGTGGGTGGAGGTTCCCGGTGATCAGAAGGACCACCGGCAAATGGATGTAGGTTTTGGATCTAGTTCATATTTTTGGGAATCGTGCCTGGGAGTTGTGAACTTTATGGCATAGTGGGGAGATGATTTGCTGCAATCCTAGATTGACTAACCTGTTAACATGCATACAACCAAAATTAAAGATTAAGGTTCAGTATGGATATGGTATTTGCAAAGTTTGACCTCTACTTCTCCATTCTTGATGTTATTTGCTGAGTAAGCAAAAGCATAAGTACTTTTAAGAAGTAGATAGTTGGCTTGTCCCTTGTTATCACCGGTTTCTAGAGCGATGAGTGGTAGTTGAATGGTCTTATGGAAACCAGGGCACTTGTTGCAGGAGAGAGGAGCATTGTCGGGCACCGAAGAACCTCATGAGCTACCCAAAACCTCATAAGTTCCTTAAGGGCTACCATTCATCCACAAGAACAATTGTCTAATTGTAGATATGCAATATCTTATCCAATTTCTCCACCTGTATACAAAACACATGCTCTCATAATGAAGTTTCGGAAGTTGCAGTTGACATAATCATATGCCTTCCCAAGGTTCAACATACACAAAATATGCCGGGGCTTTATCAGCCACGTAGAGTTTCAATCCTTCCAACACTGTAGTTTCATCAAAGTCTCTTTGCAGCCACTCTTTCTCCTCCTCTGTGATGAAAGACCTTCCTGTCATGTTGAATTCAGGCCTCCGGGTTTCAGTTTCAGCATAAAAATCCTGATGGTAGCCTACTATTTCCATTTTTGTATCTCTAGGATCAGTAATAACTTCCCTTGAACTTCCTTGTTATCAATATGGTTAAATCTTTGTGAGAGTTGGCCATTTTCTAGAAAAACGTGGTGTTTTTGTCTCCTTCCTTCAACCATAAAGTTCTAGACATTTTCCTCCATTAAATCTCTTCATATTTAGTTACCTCTTAGATTTCCATATAAAATTAGCTTTTTGTAATATTTCATCCTCAATAAATGCGCGCTCAATTCTTCCAAGTTATCCAGTATTAAACTCTAGTTCATTATCTCTATAATCTTTTATTTTAAATTCCCATAGTTGTTTGTGTGAGAAATATAGGAAAAGAATAGTATTGAATTGTTGTTGTATCTACATTATTACATTGAGACCCTATTTATAGACACTAGAATACAATCCTTTACCAAGTAGGACGCTATTTACTATGCCTATTTCTATTTGTATTCCTATTCCTATTCTAAATAGGATTGTATAAACCTATTCCTATTCTAATAGGATTGTATAAATCTATTCCTATTCTAATAGGATTGTATAAACGTATTCATGTTCTAACAGTTTGCATTCCATTTCTTCAGCTTAGCTTTCATACTTTAAAGAAAATATTTGCATTCTTAACATTAATTAGGTGTACAGACTTTGTGTCTGGGTTATGTGCTAAATGACTTTGAGTAATGTTTTTATATGTTTCTTTTTTGAGAAATATTTGGTCTCGATATGTTAATAAACAACATATGAATGACCTATTAAACAAACTAAATTTGGTGAACTGTTGTGGAGCAGTGGAGGTACTGTAGTGAAATTCTTTGGCCAAGATTAGATTAGCCAAATCAATTATGTAATCTCATTGCTTCGTGTGAGAGCAATAAATACTGCTGCCTGGATTTGATTAGCCAAGTCAATTAGGATCATTGCTTCATATCAGGAGTTGCATCAACTTTGGTGCTGTCTGTGGAGCAGTTAAAGATTATTATGTTTTTTTGTTTATGCCAGTCCTTATGTTCAACAACAACAACAAGCCCAGTGAAATCCCACTAAGTGGGGTCTGAGGAGGGTATAGTGTATGCAAACTTTACCACTACCTCGTGGAGATAGAAATACCGTTTATGAAAGATTCTCGGCTCAAGTACATCAAACCCAAGTAGAATAAGAAGAAAACAATGAAGAAAGCATAGTCATTAATAAGGAAAACAGTGCAAAGTCTCCACAAGAAAACACTAACAACAGTAAAATATTGATAATCAAATACAATAACATATGCAGAGGATATTTCTAGTAATTTAGAGTTCTTATGACCTCCATAGGAGTTCTTTGCTTTTTGCAATTTTTGGATGTAAGTATTACTAGAATACTCCTTATGTATTCTTTTGTTTATAATGCAAGTTACCTTTCTAAAAAAAAACATATGACAAGAACTACAAGGGTACGACTAGTACTAAGACATGCACTAACAAACCTAAACCTTCACAAGGCAAGACACCCTCCACCCCTACTATCCATCTACCCTAATCCGCGACCTCCACTCCTTCCTATCTAAAATCATGTCCTCGCCTCCTCGGTAGTATAAAGCTGCGCCATATCTTGTCTAATCATCTCTCCCCAATACTTCTTCGGCTACCTCTACCCCTCCGCGAATCCCTTATAACCAGCCTCTCGCATGCCCAGTCCAAGATATTCTTTTTATATTTGTTGAGTTTTAACTATATTTAATGTCACTAGCTGCTCACCAAAACTAGATTATCATTATTGGCACTTCTGTGAATAAGTAAAACAACATTTCATTGTGGAAATCAATTAAACTACAAAATTCTTTCACACATCATATGCACTGATGTATCACTATCACAATTATGGTCTCGAATGATTCAATGAACTGCAGTCTAGTGCAACTCCTTTGGAGTATGAATAGCTTTTTCTCTAAGTCATGTTGCAAATTGTGTGATATCTACTTTTAATTATGGAGGGCAATTGCATGGCTTTTCTGCTGGATGATTGACCCCATTGGAGGGAAGATCAAATAGTACTGGTTAGCTATAAACCTCCGTCTTGTTTTCTCATGTTCTTATGGGTTCTTCAACTTCTCTCAAGATTTTCTGTTCACAGTTTAGCATTGTTGCTTAGGTATGTTTGTCCTATTTCCTTATTGACTTAATGGCTACCTTTTTTCAAAATCAGGCAGGGTTATGCTACTTTTTCTTTGTCAGAGGTAGAAGAAATTGATGCTATGGTGTCCACTTTTGATGTTTTCGAAAACAAAGAATCAGGACCATTGGTTTTGGCATGGGCAGTGTTTCTCTGTCTAATTTCATCTCTTCCAGGAAAAGAAGAAAACAATATACTGATGGTCTGTTGTGCTTCATATTGCGTAATTGACTTGCTTGTGCTTTCTCCAATAGCTGTAAAGTTTTGACATTGTTTTGCATGTCTTAATGCTGTTTCAGGAGATCGATCATATTGGTTATGTCCGCCAAGCTTTTGAAGCTGGATCATTGAGTTCTTTTCTTGAAATTATTGAAAATGATATACTGAGGGATTTTGATGTGAGTGAATTGCTTGTTTATTCATTATATGAAAATTATATTTCACCCATCTTACCTTTCTAAAATATTCAGGTGGTGCATTATATCATTTTATCTTTGCTTTGATATTTATTAGTTTTTTCAGGGTCCTATTACTGGTTATAGAAGTGTTTTGCGGACATTTTTATCAGCATTTATTGCATCTTATGAGATCAATCTCCAGGTTATTTAATTTCAAAGACTTCATTGCTTTTTGAAGGAACACACACATCTTAATTATCATGCCTTTCCTGTTTTGCAGCTGGAGGATGGTAACCTGAAATTGATATTGGATATTCTTTGCAAAATTTATCAAGGAGAGGTTTGGATGATTGTTGTGTTTTTGAGCCTTCAAATTCATATGTTCTCTCATAATACATGGTGACTATTGCCGTATTTTGTGCAGGAGTCCCTCTGTACTCAGTTTTGGGATAGGGAAAGTTTTGTTGATGGTCCTATCAGGTGCCTTCTTTGCAGCTTGGAGGGTGAATTCCCATTTAGAACTGCTGAACTTTTACAGTTGTTAACTGCACTTTGTGAAGGAGCGTGGCCTGCGGAATGTGTGTAAGTAACTTTCTCTTTCCGAGGAATCATGAAGGATCCTTTCATTTATGTTGCTTGTAGAATGTGTTATGAGAAATTATGTATGCGTCTTGAACAGATTTAATTTTCTCGACAAGTCCACTGGATTGTCATCTCCTGTTGACATCAGTAGCTGTGCAATTGTGAATGATGCTTCTCAGACTGTTATGGTGGTCCAACCGTTACATCTTCCTGGTATTGAGGGTCTGGTCATTCCTAGTGGAACCCGTGGTCATCTGTTAAAGATGATTGATAGGGATATTGCTCTAGTTAGATGGGAGGTAACTATAACTGCTATTTCATTCATTTCACTATTATGCTTCTTTGACTGTTCAATTCTTTCTACCACTAGCTATGGGAGCAAGCTTACCCTGATTTTTCGAAAGTTGTACTTTTTAGGAGCTAATTATGCTGCATTCATCTTCATTTTCATGCGTATCTTGGTATTAGTTTCTTGTTGATGCATGTCTTTGATAAAATTCATTTTGTGTGGTTTTGCAAAATTCTATTGTTGACACAGCCAAACTTCAATGTTTAGAGAATTTTTAGATGTTAATATCGGACTACTTTATGTTCCTTCTATATGACTTTGATGCAAATTCCATAATGGATATAATATGAAGTGCGATTGTTTTTTTCCAAACTGGTAAAGTAGTAATTGTATTAACGGAAAAGGGTAAAAAATGCCCTTATTGTTACTTAATGGGTCACAAATGTCCTCTTCCTACTGAAAATAATAGTATTTTTTTGTCTTTTTTAAACATATGCTATTCCTAAAAAATATTACTATTAAAAAATTTAATTCTTGTTTCTTTTCTTTTTAACTCACTTTAACTAATAAATAAGTAGAAAATGATCCTTTTTTTCTTCTTAATCTCACTTTAACGATTAAAATATAATAACTCAATTTACCTTTTTAACTAATACTGTAGGATATATATATAAGATCACAATAACTCTGTCATCAATTTTCATTTAGACAATGATAAAAAATTCCTAATAAAATAGAATTTCTTAATCTTTTTCGAATTGAAGTAGGATAAGCATTTTCTAATTAAAAAAATTATCATTAGGAAAAGAATGTGTTTAAAAGCAAAAGAAATAGTATTATATTTGTTTGGAAAAAGGGAATTTTCGATCCATTAAGTAACAATAAAGGCCTTGTACCAAACTATTGATGGCAAAGGCAGTTTTAGACCAAACTAATAATATTAACTGATTCCATCCTACTCCTGTAATGAGGCTATAAAGTCAAGCACAGTATTTTTCATTGTTAACATCCTGTAGGTTAGACCAAAAAGCCAAAAACCATAAGCAAGTGTGCTTAATCTTCTGTATCGCTGTTATTTTTCTTTCAAAGCATCTTGCACTCCTTTCCTTCCATATTATCTGACACACGTGCTGGCACAGTATTCCAAATTTTCCTCACTGATTTATGCATTCCCTAACACCCCTGCTGGCCAGATGATCCTTTACTGAACAGGGCCTGACAAACGAGACCCTGAAAAGTTGAAAAAACAGCAACCAGCAACCAGATTTGTCTTGGTACTGTGTATTGTGAAAAAAGATGGCTGCCACTTTCCTCCTTACTGTTGCACATGAAGCTTCTGCTACAAATTGACACCCTTCTGTATAGGTTGCCTTGGGTGGAGACATGCATTCTGTGAGGCTATCCACATAAAACATCTGACTTCATAGGTAGCTTTTGTTGGTTTTCTCATTCCTAAGGACTTCCTGAAATAGCTTAATGGTAGAGCATAGTCTTGCCAAGGCTTAGTTTGAGGGTTCCAGTCCCTCCTTCCGCTGCTGGCTTCATCGTCTAGTGGTAACAAGTGGAGTGCCTAAGCCAGTTTAGACTTCAGAGATAGGGGCAAGTAGTTAGCACTTAGCAGCCTCTTGCACAAGGTTCTAAGCCTATTTGACTAATAAGAGGAAAGGTGCAAGCCAAAACTGACTCCTAACAAGTTGCGCTCATTTCTATGATATCAACTCACACACGACACCAGCAATAACTTGACTCTTTGGAAAATGAAACCATATCCACAATCTCTCAATGGGGCTGGAAGGAACTTCTAGAACAATTCATGCCTTTCCGTTTCTATGGTCTGAATTCTTTCTTTATTTTCATTGTTCCCTGGACTTTTTATCAATATGAGGTAATTGTAACACTATTTATGACTCATGAATCTCTTGCAAGGGCAGCTTGTGTCGTCTCCATCACTGTTAAGTATCTTCTAGCAAGAGTTTAAATAGAACACTGCATCTCTCTGCCTAGTCCATATGGAAGTATATGGTACTTTTTCATCCAAACCACCTTCTTGAGATCTTCTAAAACAAAGGATTCCCAATCAAATTTTACGAAAATTAAGACGTAGTTGTGTAGGCATAAAAAGTAAAAAAAACTCAAAAGTAATTTTTTGATTTCCATTATCACAACTCAGCTCCAGTGTTATCAAAAGCGAAAAGCGAAAGCGCAAAAAAACTTTTAAGGTTCCTAGGGGCTTTAAGAACAAAAAGCGCAAATAAAGCATGAACTTTATTGAGAAAAGGCACAAATGGAGAAAACATCAAAATATGTATTTAGTGTTAGACTAATAATTATAGGTAAAATTGCAGAAATCCCATCTTTTAGTTTACTTATTACCATTATCCCCTATAAGTTTTACAAATCTCCAAAATCCATCATTTTCGCGCATCAGATTAGTGTAACTCGCGCATCAGATTAGTGTATCTCGCGCATCAATAGTGTATCATGTATAAAATGTACATCAGATTAGTGTATCTCGCGCATCAGATAGTGTATCATGTATAAAATGTACATCAGATTAGTGTATCATGTATAAAATGTAATGTATTTTACTTAACGATTAATGTATCTCGCGCATCAGATTAAAGTATCAGCGCTTATATTATTGTATCCATTTTGAGGGATTTCTGTAATTATAAACTTTTAAGGGATAAATTGTAGTTTTGCCTTAAAAGTATATGATTTATGTAATTTGCCCATAATTATAAGCATGAAAACAAATATATGGACAAATAAATTGATTGTTTTTATGATAAATTGAAATATCAATGGTTTAGCGTCCCCTCTTCAGGAAATGCTCATTCACAAGGAAAAGTATGTCTTAGAGCTTTGATGATGACACTGAAGCGCACATTAAGCGAGGTGAAGCGCTCAATGCGTTTTGAGCCTCATTTTAGGGCTTAAGCGCACCTTTGATAACACTACCCAACTCCCCAACTAATTTTTTTTGATAAAAAGTAATGAAATTATATTTGTGTGCATAACAAGCTGCCCGTATACCAGAAGTATACCCAAAGTAGAAAATCTACAAAATAAATATGGTTTTCTACTAAAGATATCAATCTTCTATACATTAAGAAACATCATGGGTGCACCAAATGGAAATAAGTATTAAGAGACTATTTCTCACTTGAACAAAATTCAACTTTGCACCCTCAAAAGCCTTTTCTTTCTCTCCAAATGACCCACATAAGTGCTAGTGGTGCCACATTCCATGCCTTTGTGGCATCACTCAAGTTACCCAAACCATATTGCTGTTTCGTGCACTTCTGTAAGACAATGCCTTCTTGTACTTGAGAAAAGAGCTAGAAGTGTGATCGAAAGTGTAGCTGGCTTAAAGAATTTGCTACCTGACACTGTAATTCTTATCGTTAGTAGGTCCATTTATTTTGTTGGCCGTATTTGATAACTAGTTAGAGAATGTCATCCACACACATGCTCTGAACCAGAAATGCACCAAGGAAATTAGATCTTGTATTTGAAGTTTGGCCAGTCAGCAAGTTTTTTTTTTT
>JAJOOS010079967.1:0-104852 GCA_029582725.1 Solanum chiquidenum | reverse complement strand
CCCTACCTCTCAACATCATCATTCAACTACCTCAACCTTCACCACTACCACCTCATCACATTTGCTATCTTGCGCCTCTACCCCCCCCCCCCCTCCCTCATGTCTCAACATCATCATCATCATACAAGTACAAGTACAACAACCTCAACCACCCCTTAACTTTTTGCTATCTTGCGCCTCTCTAGCACTACCCATTTTCCCACCTTATTTTCCTACTCATTCAACATCATCATACAATAACCTCTACCACCTCATCTTTATTCATTAGTCGATGGATAACATGTGAATATTTTTGTACTATCTCTTATCAATCCTGATCTTCAAACGACGTTAGATTAATCAAAAGATTATTTACCCATTATTGACACCATCTATTATGTCTCAACATCAACCACCCTACCACCTTTGCTATCTTGAGCCTCTTTAAAACTACCCATCCCCCACCTTATTTTCCTACTCATTCTATATCTCACTCAACCTCATCATCATCATCATCATACAACCTCCACCACCTCATCACATTTGCTATCTTGCGCCTCTAACCTATCCCCCAACCCCTACTATTCACACCACCCTTTATGTCTCAACATCAATTATACAACAACCTCAACCAACCCCACCACCTATGCTATCTTGCACCTCTCTTAGCACTACCCACCCATTCCCCACCCATCATCACCACTCACCACCCTATTTTCCTCTACTTTTATATTTCACTCAACATCATCAATACAACAACAATCTCCACCACCCCTCCACCTTTGCTATCTTGCACCACTCTAGTACTACCCATTCCTCCACCCTTTTATTTAAAAGCCACTCAATTTGCTATAAACAAAACCACACACACCCCATTAAACGATGTCGTCTAACGTTGATTCTACCGTCGTAGTAGCAGAAGATGCCGTCCCGGAGGAGAAGCCACCGCCGCCGGCGAGGAGATTTCCACCGCCGTGTTGGACCCAAGAAGAGACTTTAGCTCTTATTGAAGCCTACCGTGAACGATGGTACGCGCTCCGCCGTGGGTACCTACGGACGGCTGACTGGGATGCGGTGGCAGCTACCGTGACCAGCCGCTGCCCAGATGCTTCTCCGGCGAAAACATCAGCTCAGTGCCGACACAAAATGGAAAAACTCCGGCAACGCTACCGTGCTGAGAAGCAGAGATCCCTTTCATGCCCCACCGGTAGGTTTTTCTCATCTTGGTTCTTCTTTGATAACATGGACGCCATGGAAAATGGTACTACTGTTGCAGCAATCAGATCTAATAATCAACAAATCGCCGAGAAACAACAAGCGGTTACTGCTGTTTCTGGTGATGGGTATGCTTTAAAAACAATGATTGATCAGAATTTATTGAAATTGAAGATCAATCAAAAGAATGGTATAGATTCACCCCCAAATTTCATGTTTAATCATGCTTTAGCTGCGACAAAATCCGAGAAGATTAACTTTGCTACTAGGATTCCAAATGGGTATTGTTCATACATGGATATGGGATCTAACAAACAAGAACATCCACATGATCTTGAGTTTTCAAGTGGGTATAGGATGAAAAATGGAATTTCAATGAAAGCGAAGCGAACAGGGAGGATTATTGGAGATGTAAATGGATTTGATCAAGGAGGAATTAAAGGTGGGGGGAATTTTGTAATGAATCCTAGTTTTGATTGTGATGAAGGAAGTGAATATAATGGAAGTAATGCTAATGATGGTTTCCATATTAGGAATATGGGTGTTTCCAGCTCAAGAAGAAGTTATAATAGTGGGAATGTTGAACAACAACCCAATCTTGATTCTAGGTTCAGTCCTGGTTTGTCGAAATTCGGGAAGAAGGGAGGAGGTGGTGTAGGGATGAAGAGGGGGAGAGATCCGGTGGAAGAGATGGTTTTATCGATTAAGTTATTAGGTGAAGGGTTCATGAAAATGGAGAAAATGAAGATGGAAATGGCAAAGGAAGTGGAGCAAATGAGAATGGAGATGGAGATGAAACGTAACGAGATGATACTCGAATCACAGAAGCAGATTGTGGAAGCATTTGTGAAGGTCTTAGGTGAGGTTCACAAGAACAAGAATGTGAAGACTGTTTCACCTGAATCATAGCTCTTTCTAAGGCTTTATGTTGAATTCCATTGTTTTTCTGGAGGGCATTTGGAGTGACAACAACGACGACAACTCAATCCCAAACAAGTTGGAGTACGCTCGTTTTGATGATTCTTGATTTGTATGCTCTGTGCTTTACATTTGCTGTCTACTTCTGACTTGTGTGATCATCATATTAGATCAAAGTTTTAGTCTTTTAGATCTGTTTGCATTTTCCAGGCAATCTGTAGCATATAGTAATGTGTACAGCTACTAGTTTTAGTAGTAGTAGTTGTTATTTATATAGTATTGTGTTGTAGTAGGATTATGAGAAGTGATGAGGGATTTATCTTGATCTGATTCTTAAAGAAATGTTACAACTCTTTTGCCTTTTATCAACTGGTTGACTACTTTACTTTTGTTGGTATTTGCCTTGAATATACACATATGCGGCCCCTTAAACTTGCTCGGTTATGTTATTTAGTCATCTGAAACTAAGGCTTTGTGGAACTTGATGTGAGATTCTTAGGTGAATGGTGGAGAGTTCATGTTGATTTCCATTGTTTCTGGAGGGCATTTGAACAAATACGACAACGCCTCAATCCCAAACAAGTCGGATTATGTTGGTTTTGAAGGTTCTTGATTCCTTTTTGTCTGTGTTTTACATTTGTTGCTTATTTCTGACTCTCTGTGATTATCATCATTGATCAAAGTTTTAGCCTTTTAGGTATGTTGGCATTAGCCAGGCAATCTGTAACATATAGTATTGTGTACAGCTACTAGTTTTAGTATTTCATCGGTAAAATAAGTGTCATTTTAGCTCATTCCACACTCATTAAGAAAAATAATAAATACAAGGTATAGTTTACGAAGCTGCAACTCCTTTGCCTTCATCAATTGGTTAACTGCTTTGCTTCTGATGAAATTATTATTTGGAAAATAGCTTTCATAAGGAAAATATCATTTGCTTCAAATAAGGAAAAACAAGTGCATTATACTAACTAATTTCAAGATTTTATTAATTAAAGATCTAACTTCATTAATTTGAGCAAAGCTTTGGCAAAAAAGTAATTAAATCTTTCTATTCTTACAAATGTTGACTTAACTCTCATGTTATACTTAATATGAGAGATTATGAATATTTATCACCTATTTTAGATAATAAGTCTCAAATAATGTTAATGTGATAAATTTATACCCACACACCACTGCTGAGGGCTGACAGACTCTTAGACTACCAATAATCTTGTAGCAACCCATAATCATAGGAACTAAACAATTACAAGTGAACTCTATGTTGCTCGGACCCTCCAATAATGTTAGTGTACTATGTGTCTAATCCGACACTCGTCTTTGGCAATATTGGAGTCCAAACAACACGGAGTGAATTTGGCAATATTTCGACTTTGATCCTGTCAAATCAAAGCATCACTAACAAATAAAGATACTCATTGATCAAAGTATTACAGACACTTATTTGCCAACCCAACCAGGAAATGAAAATTGTGAAGTTATTTTTGCACTAAAAGGATTAGAAAAACAATATTCATGATCAGCAAAAAGACTTTACAACAATGGCAAAAGAACTAAATATAAAATCATTGCCCAGAAACAGAAAAAGGCAAAAATAAAATAAAATTACATGGCAGACCAAGCACTACAACAAAATGGAGAATACGATTAACATATTCTCCTTCGACTAGCATAGAAGAACTACCTGGATTACATTCTCCTGTAAATATGAAAAACTAATGTTATACGAGAAACAATTTCAAGAATCCTTCGAACTGCTTGAGGTCTCATCTTTCCAAGATGCTTGCCATTGCTTGTCATAGAAAGTAGTTTCTTCCAGCAACTTTTTGATAGTTTCTAAATCCTCATTCTTGTGGATTAGGAGGACACCAGCCACGGCTACAAACAATAGTGTTTTGCAAAAGAAATTCCCCATTTGGTCAACGAGACCTACACCAGTCAAGCTATCCACAAAGTAGGCCATAAAGAAACCAATCATTGCAGCACGACCTGTACAAGATTCACATCACCCCTTAGTTGATCAGCTTAATCCTAATATACGTACTGCTTTGTGTGTGAGAACAGGATACAATAGCGATCAAAAAGGATATGAACCTCCTTAAACTCAAAAAGAGACGGTTCAAAGCTGGAATGGTCAGAAAACAAAGAAACAGTTGTAATACTACTAAGATAGTGTCCATTAATGTTATTTTTGTTGCTAACTGTCCTGTTACAATCTGTTGTATTTGTTACTATCTGCTATTTTCTTGTACTTCTATTACTTCTTTCTTTTTCTTTTCTTTTTTTGACAAAGATTCTATTACTTCTTTCTTCGGACTGCTTAAGACTATTTTCCCGTGAGCCGATGGTCTACCAGAAATAGTCTCTCTACCCCTGAGGTTGGGCTAAAGTTTGCATACACTCTACCCTCCCTAGACCCCAGTTTGTGGGATAATACTAGGTATGTTGTTGTTATGGATATTTTGGTCCTTGTGGCATGAAAGAAATAAAGGTGTTTTGAAAACAAGTCGTCAGCAGTGTATGTTTTAAAAAGTAGGATCTTGAAACTGTTATGTTCTAATGTTGGTGTAACATGCATTTCCTTTTGGATGTAAACTCAACTTTTTGGATTCCCTGCCTATTTGAGGGGACAAAAGTTTTTTTGTTGTACATATTCACAACCAGCTCGGCGCAATTAATGAAACTTCAATTACTTATCAAGAAAAAGGAAAAGGGATATGAACCAAACCATTGAGACGTTCTGCTTCAGGAAGATGGAACCTCTTCATCCATGCCCACCAAGGAATAATTGAGGTGTCGAAAAGCACAGGATCTTCATTACTTGATGACTCGGGGTTATCTTCTAACCATTTCCTTCTCCTAACCTCTGCAAAATGAATAGCCATCAATTGTTATATTGCGATAATTTCCAAAAATGGACATAAAGGAGACTGTTGTTAATGTCTACTACCACTAGGTACAACCAATTAAATCTTAAAATCAAGAAAGCCAATGTATTTATCAAGAAGGCATCAAATGTAGGTAAATGACTGGAAGAAAGGATGAAAGATTGCAACTTTTTAAAGTGTATTAGCAAATGAATCTAGTGGAGGAAAAGGGATCAACAACACGTAGTTAAAAGACTAACAACTGCATATAATCTAAAATAATCCATCAATTCAAGAGAGTCATCATTTCATGTGAGTAATATTTTGGATTGAGAGGCATCTTAGATGAACATCTTCTCGTACTGTCTGTAATTGCATCAAACATACAGATAACTCTAATTCAAGAGTTTGATCCAGCCAAAGTGCAAGAAAGCACATCTATCAATACCTTCTAGTCCATGGCTCCCCCATGTTGTGTGCCGCAAATCCTTCACAAGCAAACTTCATAAACAATTTTGCTCCACAATTTCTTAGTTGCTTTATTTCATGCTCATTCTCAATCTTTTAAACTTCATCTTTAACCCTGCTTAAGGTTCAAAAGCATTTACGCGACACTTCTCTTACAAAATACTACTCCCTTCGTTTCAATTTTTGTGTCGTACTTTCCTTCTTAGTTTTTTTTTGAAATTGGCTGCCTCTTTCTCTCTCTAGTAACTCTTACATTTCCATATCTCACATGACATGTTTAAGGCTACAAGATTCAAAAGACAAATTAGTATATTAGACACGTCTTTGGTAAGACCACAAGATCCAAAAATACCCCTCATTTTCTTTAACTCTGCTTAGTCAAACTAAGACACCTAAAATGAAACGAAGGGACAAATGCCTTTTGACTTCTTCATTTGGTGACCAAAACTCGGCATTACACCATCTCCAGAAACACTGGATGGCATCAAACTGAAAAATGATCGAGTCATATACACTGGATGGCATGCACACCCACTTTCAAAAAGTCCAACTATAGTACTTACACATATTTCTTTGTTTCATTTTAAATGACACTCTTTCTTTTTTAGCCCGTCCCAAAATAAGTGACCCCTCTATATTTAGGTACTCGGCAAAATAGTTGAGGTGATTGCAAGCTAAACCAATACCCATGTAATAGAAAAAGGATCTTCCAATTTTACTCTTAATGAAATGCTCTTATGGGCGATAGAAACGACATGGCATGTGCAAGACAACAAGCTTTCTAATGCTACTTATGATGTGCCCACTAGTTCTTTTTATGCTCAGGCACATACGTTGTCACAAATTACAATCTGAGCCCATGGTAAGTATTGTCCCCTTTGGTCCGATAGACCTTACGAACTTTGACCCTTGGGCTACACCATCATCGAGCCTAAAAGCAGGCTTATGTGAACTTGTGTGTGCCTTATAAACCTCCTCACTTTCCTCTCTCATTTTGAAGTGGGATTCACTTAAATTATCATATGCACCACTTTTTCAGATGTTTGCTAGCCTAGAAGCCTATTAGTAACTTTAAAAAACTACACATGCCCATGCTTTGCAGATACTTAGTCATATCATATAAATGAATCAACTTCAAGAAAAAACTTAACAAAAAAATCAAATTGGAGATGAACAAGACTCAATCTCACACTTGATAGTACAGGTACAAAACTCGAATGATCGGATACTTGACCCTTAGCTCCTTTTTTAAAGAACATTAGCACTTCTAGCTTCCTAGAGCTTGGCCTAACAGGATATAAGTCTAGCAAGTAGAGTTAATTAGTAGCAACAACCAAGAACATAGCTTGAAATTGGCCAAAAATAAATGTTTAGAACTTTAGTTACTTCTACTTAAGTCATAAAAATGAATCAACTTCAAATTAGAGATGTACAAAATTCTTATCTCACCTGCATCAATGACAGAATCCCAATGAACCTTCCCATCTTTCTCAAATTTCTTCAAATCCCAAGTTCCTCCAACCCACCTAGCATCCTGAAACTTCCTCATCTCCTCCGTCTCCGTCACCGGAGCTCCGGCGACCATCGCTGGCGACGACCCATTTGAGTTTAACAGCACCCCATTAGACCCCTCATCCTTTTCTTGCTCTATAGTGACAGCAGAAGAAGAAGAAGCATCATCAATGGATTTAGGGGAAATCAAAAAGGGTTTTTTGAGAGGTAAAAGAAGAAATGGTTTGTGGGTTAAATGGGGTTTTGGAGGAGAGAGAGATGGGAAATGGAGTGGAGGAGATGAGAACAAGGCCATAGACATTGTTGTTGGAGCTGTGAATTTGATAGAGAAGAAGGAGAAGAAGAGCTCAACTCTCAACCGCAAAAAATGGGAACTTTGTATAAGCTTTTGTTACTCTAATTTACTAGTCTACTCTATTTTGTCTTATTTTCGATTTAAGACGAAATTTAAGAAAGTATGAATATTTTTTATATTTAATGGTTTTTTACCTTGTGAGTTTTTGAGTTATTAGTATTGAAAACATATATTTGATCAACTTAGAAAGTTAAGTAAATGATTTATGTTTATTGGTTAAATTAATTAATTAAAATAAATTAATTTATATTCATTTATTGAAAACTTGAGTGTCAAAAAAATTAAATAAGGGTAGAAGGGTAAAGTTACATAATTTCTTTATGCAAGTGTAAAGTAAAAATGTGACATATAAAATGGGACGGAGGGAATAGCTTTTAAGTCAAAAATAAAAAGTCAAATTGAAATGACTTTTAAGTAAAAAAAAAAGTAGCGGGAGACCTACTTTTGATTTCTGACTTATTTTAAATCATTTTTACGTTGCCAAACACTTTGTAACTTATTTTAAGTCATTTTTGACTTATTTTAAGTTATTTTTTATATTTGTCAAACACTTTCAAAAGTAAAAAACGGACTTAAAAGTAGGTTTGACCAACTTTTATGCCAATCCAAACGGGCTCTAAATATATTTCTCTTATTTATTTTTATTTGTTATATTTTTGACTTGTAATAATAAGAAAATAACTATTGATATGATTATTTTATTATACTACATTTAATAATTGCTCCATATGTCTCATGTTAGATGAACACTTTTTATATTACAGATGATTAAGAAATCATTAATAGACGGATTAACTATACTACTCAGTTTGTTCATTTTTACTTGTCACTTATTCCTAAAATAAATTTTCATTTTTATTTGTCACTTTTGATATATCAAGAAAAGACAATTATTTTTTTCATGTTTTTTACTCTTAGAAATAAATACTATTCTTCATAATATCATTTTTTCAAGACTCAATATTTACCACGACATCCCTTGTTGATACTTTGATCCTTTGATCCTTTCTATAACTTTCACTCACTTTATTGACCATTAAACCAAGACATCTGTCGGAGCTTGTTTTACCTTATGCAAGGTGATGTTGGGTCTGATCAGTTGCGACACAAATAAAAATGCATGCTACAAAAAATGTGATACGAATCTGATACATTAATTGTCTACTCAATACCCTTGCATGATTTCTTTAGTAATCCCCTTCTTATGATCGATCTTTTCCTTTACTCAAGTCCATAGTTCCAAGGGTAGGGATAACAATAGGACAAAACAAGTAGAGCCGGTATGACCTCATGCAGAATGAGATTGGGTCTGATCAGTTGCCACACAAGGATCGAGTATGATACATCAACTGTCTACTTAATATCCTTGCTCTTTACGGACTTCTTTGCTCAAGTCAATTTGTCCTTGTTCTGGTTGTTCTGAAGGTAGGGATAACAATATGAACGAGGCAAAGCCAATATGACTGTATCCAGGGTTAGGTTTGCTCTAACCTTACTAGGGCGGATGCAAGATGAGTTGAAACAAATTTTTACGAGTTCAAGCTTAACCCACCTCACCCCATTGTCATCCCTAAAATTAGTAAGGAACTCCACTCCTTCCATTTGGACAGTTGATGAAGTCTTTAGGAGTATATAATATCACCACCAATAGAACTAACACACTATAATTAAGCCATAAATTTCACTGCATACAATATTTCTAGCCCACTCATTACCACCTCTGCATTTCAACTTATATTATACAGTGTTCATCAAGGGGAAAACAACCATATCCATATGGTAATTTTAAAAAAATCCTGTTTCAATATAGGCAACCGCGAAAAGGTAATAGGTAACCATCCAAACCCCTTTGACAAATTCCAATATAAAGTTTGCATGGGATATGCAACACTACCATGTTGTTTTGACTTTTAACTAGCTTTTTGATATCCTAAGGAAAGCAAGCAAAGTAATGATGGTATTGTTAGGGACGGACGAAATGTGGAGGGTACATTGAGCTACTACTAGTACTTGCTTGAGTAGTAAAACTTGATGTAGGTAAGAGTAGTTCCGCCTGAGGGCAGTAGCTATTGGATGGCACGTCCAGCAGCAAGTCCTGATGGGAGTTTTCATTTGCAGAATGGAAAGAATCCAGAACGAGGGAACTATTCTCAGAAGGCAAGGCGAACGAGCTTCTTGGACTGAAGCAAGAGCCATCGTTGTCTACTAGTTCCTTCTGCTCATAGATGCTTTTCATCACCACCCTTTTGGGGCTCTTCATTGTCGTCTTTGCACCTGAAGCAAAATAGCTCGTAAATCTTAATTTGTCGGAATTAGCAAATATATAATCAAAGAACACATTGCACATGGAAATGGAGCAAAAGCTTCTTTTTTTTCTTCTTCATTCTTTCTAGGTGGGAGAGGCAGGGGCAAAGCTAGAGTTCAAGGTACGGGTTCAGTCAAACATAGTAACTTTGATTCAAACAGTGCTTGTCTTAGGAAATCCATTTAATATGTACAAATTATTAATTTAGAACCCGATAACTTAAAAGGGCTAGAATCCGGGACCATAATAGAAGACAGATATATATAGGTAGATCTTTATCATACGAATCCCTTGCCTTCTAACATCTCTCATTATAAGCCAATCTACACCAACACATTAAGTCATAAGTCAAGCTACGTGGTTGCTCATTTGTGAAGAAATAAGCCATTGCATAGTAAGGAACATTTTCTGATTCTTACGAGTTATATGGCACAGCAAATAAAAAGTTAAAAAATTTAGTTGCGAATGCTCAAAACTAATGCAAAGTTTAGTTGTCTACAACAGAAACAAGTGTACGGCAGAATAATTGTCAAATGTCATAACGGAAAAAGTAAAAGAGGAACACAACTGACCTGAACACTTCGGATATTGCCCCTCCCGTGGTTTCTTCACATTAGCTGAATGACATGTGCCAACAACATTTGGCTCTCCGGCAACTTCAGAACCGCTGCTACTATTCTTACATTTTTTGTCCTACCAAAGAACACAATTAGCTTCAATAAAGTTGTACTTTACATTTAGCAGATGTAACATAAAAGATGGTGTGTCACATGTTCAATATCTATGCAGTGAATCGTTAGTAATCAAACCTTGAGTAAATTATATTGTTGCATCCACTTTGACTTTGTTAAATAGCACAATATAAATCTCTTCAAGTTTCTACAATCTTCTAATGTCACTCCTGAAAATGAGTTATCAAAAACACCTTCTGCGAGAAGTTTCTGGAAGGAACACAGGTTCTCCTCGAATTGAGAGCTCTCGAACACGCTTCTAAGACTAAAGAGAGAGAAAAGAACACAAAAACAATCAGCTGGTTGAGCTACCTAGATTGAATTTTCTTTATTGTTCGAGTTCAATATAAAGCCAAAACATGACCGAGAAAGTGAACAACAGAGAAGACAGACAAACCTATCTGGAGGCGCAAAATAATCAACAGGTGGTAAGTACTTCAGTAGTTGCTGCTGTTCATCACTTGACAAATGACTCGTGAATTCTTCATAATTAAGTACATCCTGTACCCAAGTATTCACATAATCTTTCAACTTTTGATTAATACGAATAACAACTAAAACTGAATCAATTTTGGAAATGGCCAAGACATGTATTGTTGAAGAGGAAGCAAATCCACACAGGTCAAAAGTTGTTCATCAAAAGATAAAGATCACTTTAAGTCTACCAGAACACTCAACTAAAAGGCTGGAACATAGAGAAATATTGTGGATACGGAGTCGTGCAGCACGGACAAGTTGGCATTGTCGGGACATGCTATGGTTGTATTTATAGAAAGCAAAACAAAATTTCTTCATAGGAATACAAGAGGGAATAAAATACCTTCAGGTCTATATTGCGAAGGGGTGAATTATGATGTCCAAGAATTTGGAGTTTTTCAAGGTGATCCTTGTTTCTGCAAAAAAGAATTATAAAATAAAAAAATCAGAAAGATAATTTAGCAGATATGATGCATTTAACACCTCATATTCTGTCTGAACACGCGAAAATTTTCCTTTCTCAAAGGAACTTTAAATGCTATCAAGACTAATAGAGAAAGCACCTTTTAATCTGGTCTTGTTCTATAGCCGGACCAGTAAGTTTCTTGATTCTCTCGGTACCCATATTTGGTGAATTGACACCCTTACTAATATTTACAGGAGGGGTAGTCAATCGTGAATAAGCATCACTGACAGAACGGTGCTTGTTGTCAACGGAAAGAGAGCTGGCTTCCGATTCTTCTTCTCTACCTATTGTACTAGGATGCCGCATTAGTACACTTCCATGTCCTATCTCAACAGAAACCATAGGCTTGTCACTCTCAAAAAGCAACTCCTCCTCAGATGATGCAGACAAGTATGAACTTTGTTGTTCATGTAAGATGGTATATAGGTCTTTAGTGAGCTTTTCTACTGAAGATGGCTTTGGACGATTGAAACAGGTTCTCTTCCTTGAAGGCACCGTTGAATCCCATATATTGGATTGCGCTGGACCTGAAAACCAAATTAACGTGTAAATATTTCATGCAGCTAATGAAATTAAAAGGGATGGAGAGCCAAAAAAAACACCAAAACAATAACTTAAAACGCAAGAAAATGCTAAGAACAAAATTACTCTACCAAGCTCAAGATTTGGCACCAAAATTTTCAGTTTTAGAAGAAAATGCAGCCGTAATACTAGAGAAGGGGCTGTAATTATCCAAAAATATCCATACTGGAGATTGGAGAATGTGAAATAATTCTGAGAACAGCAACAACATACCTAATGAAATCACACAAAGTGGGGTCTGGGGAGGGTAGTACACAGACCTTAGCCCTACCTCGTGGAGGTAGAGAGGTTCTTTTCGAAAGACCCTCAGCTCAAGTGTATCAAATCAAAGTAGTAATGAAAAGGGAAAATGACAGTGAAGAAAACATGACAACTAATAGAAAAGTAGTGCAGAGCATACAAGCAAGGAGCAGTAACATCAGCAAAATAGAGCAATCACCTATACATAATAAATAACAGATAGCAAAACCGAGAAAACTAATACTATGACAGACACGAGTTCTAAACTACCACCAATCCTAATCCCGTTGAAAAGCAAGACAACACTCAACTATCTACCCTAATCCGCGACTTCCATACCTAATAATAGATGTCAAACAGAAACAGTAGGCATCAACAAATATGAGTCCCTGTACAATTTATCAAGTAGCTATTAGAATATCTACTTATGTAATATCTATATCTCTGATAAACAATTAACTCAGTTCTATACCAAAGAGAATGACCCCAACTGCAACACAACAATCCTGCCTCTTCTGGAGAAGGGAAAAGTAGTTCACAGTTTAATGTTTGCAATTCTTGGCTTTTGTTTACCTGTCAAATCACTTCCTTCAGCACTACCAAACTGCGCACAGCTCTCAGAGTTTGAGACAGCAGAGCCAGAACTTGACCTATTGCTAGTATCTTCATCTAAGACCTTACGGAAACCTAGATTATAATCAGGAGGAGTTCCAACTTCAGCATTATCATGATTTTGCTTTCGTTTCAGAATTTTGGCCTCTTTGTTCTTCATAGAAATGTTTTTGAACCGTGAAACCCTGTGTTCCTCAAAGTCACAAGGTTCTGCTCTTGCATGCAGAGGAGTATAGTTTGCCAAAGTCCCTTTTGTTCTCCACCGAGATCCACATGCGTTGCACAGTATTGGCTTTTCTGGAGGTCCATTACGCCAAAGTGGAGTACCTGCAGCATGATTTTGATGGTTAAGAATGTACTCAAAGTAAATGATCTCGGGAAGAATTAATGGTATCTAAAATACTGAAAATTTGGAAAGAATGGAAGCATCCAAGAAATAGAAAAGAAGAAACTAACTAGCAGGCTGACATTTCATGTGCAAGGAGAACTGAAAAGATGGTATACATCTTTCCGGAAACATAGAAAGGAGTAAGATTGACCAATGATGGTCACTTCTTATGCAAATCAATGATATGATACACCAGCTTTCTTTCTCATGTTTTCAGTCGCAGAAGGTAAAAGAATACTGGCAGCTAAAGTAGAAGAAAGATCTACAAATGATTCTTCCATAGAAGTGTAGCATATTAAGTACACAGATAAAGAAAGTAACTCATTAATCATTGTCAAAAGAAAGCTGAGGAAGTTATTATCCAGTGACGCAATCAGACAAGCAAAAGAAAGTCATCCACTCAACAACTAAGCTAAGAGTAGGATAAAATAAAGGAGCAACGAACTCCAGAGAATTTTCCATCAGAAGTCGTGCATTGGATGACTTAAAAAGCCAAGCTTAAAGAGTTATACTTCTAAGAACAATAAAAGGGCCATCTGGCGCACAAAGCATCACACATTCACGTAAGATACGAGGAAGAGCCGCAACCCAAGGGGCAACATGACATCTTTAACAAACTCCTGTAAACCTACTTGAACTCGATCCATTTTACAGTCCAAACTAGTTTATCACCTCTGCGTGCATGAACAATTTGCCACACAAGTCAACATCAAGCAAACAAGCATTTCCAATATCCTAGATGACTTTAAGTAATATCATGTTGGAGAGAGTATCCAATTCAAAGGCATCCTAAAATTTTGTCACAATGGGCTAACTATCACAATGTCGAAACCAGCCCAAGCAGGAGCTGGAAACAAGCAACTTGATCACAGGATTAAAAAAATATAAGATAAAACTTCAAGCCTTTGCTTAGTGAGGCACTGACAAAGGAAGTGCATTCATACAACTTATTTAATTCTATAATTGTAACGGAAGCATGAATTAGCAATCAAACACATTAGTTCCAGGAAGGAACTTTTCATATTAGAAAGACCAGGGAACATGAATATAGATGAGTCTTGTCATCTTTGGGCGGTATTTGCTCCCTAAAGGACCATATCAATGCCACATTGAGCAAGAATTCAGCTTGCACCAATAGCAACTTAAAATACAAGCACCTAATGAAGTACATTTCTACATTAGGAAGCTATGTTGCATGGACTACTTATAGGAATCCCATATGGATGTGTGTAAGCATATGGTATTGGTATGCGCAACGTTGCTAATTTTAAGTATATTTTGAAGGGCTTGCGCAAAGTACCCTATACCCATGTCTAACGCATCCGAGGAAATCCGTTTGATATCAAGGCAAATGAAGGATCCATAACACATAGTTTAGAAGGGAAATCAAGAATTCAACACAATCAAATTATCCCCAATTCTGTTGGAAACAATAAGGGAATGACTTAAACTTCTAGATGTTTTAGCAATATTTCTACACACAAATAAACTATAAAAGAGTCAATGGTTGGAAGAAATCAAAAAGTAAACTATTTTCAGAAATGAATTCTAACTCAAAACCCCAGTATTGAAATTCAGAGATTTCACTAACAGTACAAACAAAACAAAATTCAAAACTAAATGCACTGGATGCATAATAGTACATATCAATCTTTATTTGTTCAATGTGCTAGTATTTTTTTCATTTTTGAAGCAACAACCATATGGGTATCCAGTTCCATTATTGAACAACTCATCTAAGCAAAAAAAAAAAAAAATTACAAAACAACAAGAATTCTACAGGACAAAAAAAAAAAAAAACTCCACCTTTCTTGAAAATTCACAAAAAAAATACATTGAAGAATTAAGAACTCACTTGTAACACCACAGTGATAGCAAGGTCCTTCCTTTCCCATCTTTCCAATCTTTTTTTTTTCTTAAAATTTTACAATAACAATTAAATTGTCAAGGGAATAAAAAAAAACCAGTCTTGTGAAGAGAAAGCTTCTTTTTTTTGTCTTCCTTAGAAAATAATTTTTTTAAAAAGTACAAAAATACAGTCTTTACAAGTTTTTGATTATTCTCTTCACCCTTTTAATAGCAAAATTTATATACTTTTTTCTGCAATAGACCCAAAACAAACTTCTGCAGAAAACACACAAAAACTCAAGAAAACACAGAGGAGTCTGTATCTTAAAGTCCCAGAAAACCCCCCACTGAAAAACAGCAAAAATATATGAACAAATTTATCAAGAAATTGAGATGGGGTTTCTTTTTTCTACTTTTTTTGGGAAGAAATCAGCTGAAAATTTTGTACAATTTTTTTTTTTAATGGGCATATGAAAGACCCATTGAAGGAATCTAATAAATGGTTGGAAAATAAAAGGAAAGGATGGAGTTGTTTCTGTATGACCTTCTTTGTTCTATTGTAAAATTTGTAATGTTTTAGCTTTCTTTACTAATGCTTTTCCTAATTTTTATTTATTTATTTTTAATGTGTAATTCAAAAGGCAAATATATGATATATAATAATCACTTAATGTACACATAACTTTCTTTTTCTTTTATATTTTTATTGCATCACGGTTCGTAATTTGGTATTTTTATTACCTTATTAGTTTGGAGTCGTATCATATAGGGTTTATTAACGAGTTAACATTGACGGATCATAGGGCCCATATACTTATTCAGATCCACACTCATTAAAGGAGGAAACACTCTATTTGATTTGTCTATTTATAAATTTTGTTATCAAAAATTGAAATGACATTTCAATTTTTTTTAAAATTATTTTAAATTTCTAAAATTTAAGTGAGAATTTTAGGATTTCTTTTGTTTAATCTCCAACTAAATAATAAGAGTTTCTCTCTCTTTCTTTGTTGGAAGTTTTTGAAATGTTCCAAGTCCTAATTTATTAAGAATGTACATATACAAAATTATTTTCTTTTTAAAAATATATGGACTTCATGAATTTTGAAAGATTATTATTTTATTGCTTAATATTCTTGTTGACTTGAGACTTTTTTTTTTCTTCAAATCTAATATTGCATTATTTCCAATTTTACCCGTTCCTCTTTCCACGATCCAAATTTTGAGTTTAGTTATATTTTAGTGTTAAATACTTTTCTTAAATTTGCATTAAATCAAAACTAATAAAATCAAATTTATTTAAAGAGTAGATCTACTTCCAATTTTTAGGCATTATGATGACATGATGTTGATTAATTTTATTTTTATCCTTGGTGGTTTCTTCCTCGAAAGACATTTTTTCCATCTAGTAGGTTGACATCTCTTTGCTGAAATATAGTGTATAAATAAATAAATAAATAAAATAATATGTATATATTATATACTATAGATGTGTTTGGTGTGAAGGAAAAATGAAAAAAAATATTCTTTGATTGGTCAAAATATTTTCTTTAGGAATTTTTTTTATTTAAAATTGATAAAACGACTTTTTGAGTGGAAGTGCGAAAAATAAATTTCATAAGTGACATTTCCAGATAATTATCTCCTTCCGCCCACCCAACAACCCCAGTCCCCACCTCTTGATCATCTCATCTCTGAACCTCCTCAACTCCCCACATAATGAAGGGTCTCACATACGATGAAAAAAGAGTGAGTGGTTTCCTTACATGATATTATGCAATCTTTCCCTCATGAGCTACATTTTAAGATTGAGCTAGGTCCAAGATTCATTGATTCATTTATTTGTAGAGCATAACTCATTCCAATTATTATTTATCGATGTTAGGTCCCCATATTAAAGTGGTCACAGTCCAGATGTCCAGTTTTGTGCGTAAGGTGGGGTATTGAAGAGTTTCACATAGAATGAAAAAGGAATGAGTGATCTCCTTAATAACACTGGACAATCCCTCGTGAGCTAATATTGAAGGTTAAGTTAAGTCCAAGATACGTTTCTTACGCCACCTTATCCCACGTTCATATTATGTGCATTTATTTACAATTAATTAATATACATGAGAGTATTACATGAAATTAAGAAATTTTATTTATAACAACTTTACATTTAGCCAAAAAAAAAGTATTTGTTAAGGGTTAAAGTAAAACATCCATGGTAATATAAATGGGCAGTTTAAATGGAGAGATACTCTACATGTCCAATCTAATTGGCATGTTTCAAATTATTTAAGCTTTGATTTTACAAGAGTTTTTGGAAGAAAAATATAAAATGAGTAGAATTGTAATTCTAAAATTAAACTTATTGTAAAAAATATATATTTTATCTTGTAATTAGAGAAAAAAGAAAGACATCTTATAAACTTGAGATACAATATGCTATTATTGTATTTATCCGCGTTTGATTATTGATAACAATTAATTCTGTGAATTTTTTTGTACTAAAGTATTGAAATTAACTAAATTTCATAAAGTATTTTATTTATCTCATCCCATAATTAAACGGAATTATTGTTTTTCTATTGTGCCACGTGGCATAAATTCACCTATCTCTCATGGTATTGGTCATTTTCACTTAAAACACATCATATGGGATTTCAACAAATCGAGTCATCAATTGATTCAAGGACCCCTCAAACCCCACTTCAAAGAAATTAAAAAAAAATCTGAAAAAAATTAAAACAAGAAGTTAAATCATGTTTTTCGGAGGAAATGATCTCCTATGATTAATTTTATTATATCTTGTACTTTTTTTTCTCCTTAATATTTTGTGGAAAAGGATTGTATAAATCTGTAATTAATCACATATCCTGCAAATGTATTTATATAATTCATGGCGGATCTAAAGCACAATCTATAAATTTATAAAAAATCAGTAACATTTATTCAAACACCTTATATATTAAAAAAATTACTTAAATAACTATAAATATTTGTATAGTAATTTAAGATCGATACAAAATGCATTTTTTCATATCTTAAATTCAATATTATTATTAGTCTCTTTAACCTTTTACTATATAGTGGAAAATTTTAAAAATTCTATCTAGTTTGTACTAAATTTGAAATTTATTAGGTCGATTAATTACATTTGTGTTTTACAGAGAGTAAAATGTTTTTGTTTGTCGAGAATTAAAAAAATTCTTCATTAACCAAATGCCAAATAATATGATTTTGCACTATTTTGTGCTTTAGCAATTATCATACCATATACATCAAATGCTTTGATTAACGAATAAATTTCTCATATAATATGAATTTAACATAATTTAATAATTTTATTTCGTAAGCTATATAAATATTTACATATACTAGTAGATCGTGAATACAATATTATAAATAGGTTGTGGATTCAATGATAAGAAGGGAGTAATAGAATTCATAAACTCCAAATTCACTTCATGTACTATATCAATTTCGGACCTCTGAATAATCTAAATCAGTGTCATGTAAAGCACATTAAAAAAGGAATCATCCTCTACCAAAATAAACACCATTCTCAAAGCTCGAACAAGAAATTTTCAAATAAAAGAGTGGAACAAAAAGAAGAAAAATAAATAAAATACAATTACTTTTACATAATGAACGTCAAGAGTGGTAGATGAATAGATCATGGGCATTTGTCTCTATAACAACATCACTTGTGTCATGTAATTAATTTAATATGTAACAGTAGTTTATCTCAAAATGTTTATATATTTTTGGAATTTAGTCTTTTTTAATTACTAAAGAAAGAATATTATGCAATTTAATTGAACATATGATATACTCATGTTAGTATATTTATTTACTCTTGCTTAATGTTTTTAAGATTATTATTTTTTTGGTTATATTAGAGATTTTTATGTGGTGTAATATATAAAGAAATTCTGGTATTTTATTTTTATTTGGGATCATAATGGAGCTTTTGATCCTTCAATTATTGGTATATTTTTATTCTGATTTTTATGATATATGATTCAATAACATAACATTCAAAAATATGTGCTTTAAAATTAAATGTGCTTCAATACAATGACTAGAATTAGATTTTACTAATAACTGAGGGATCAAAAATGTTTTAAATTATATTTATTTAAACACTGAATAATATTGCACCTCGGAGTATCCCACAAAAAATTTCGAGAAAACTTTATGAGGACCTTTTTAATGAGTTAGGGAAGCGTTACGTACAATCCCAACATTTTTTCACATATTTTCGCATTTACAAGCAACTTTTAGGAATTACGCGGCTTTCCTGATTTCATGTATATTAGCTTATGGATCTAGCACCTCGGAGCACCTTAATTTTATTTTATTTTAAAAAAAAATTATGAGGAACATCTGTGATGAATTGGGGAACCTTTACGTATACTCATACCATTTTTAACTCCCATTTCTGCATTTACAAGCCCTTATTTAAGAATCTCTCAAATTTTCTATTTTTCGTGTGTATTAACCCATGGATCTGGCACCCGAAGCACCCAAAAAAAAATTCAAAAAAATTATGAGGACCTCCGTAATGAGTTGGGGAACCTTAACGTATACTCACACTATTTTTAACTCCCATTTCGGCATTTACATGCCATTTTTTAAGAATCGTTCAAATTCCCCGATTTTTGTTGTATATTAGCCCATGGATTTGGCACTCGGAGCACCCAATTTTTTTTTATTAAAAACCTTTATGAGGATCGGTAATGAGTTGGAGAACCTTCACGTATACTCATACCATTTTTTTACACCCATTCCACATTTACAAGTCCTTTTATAAGAATCACCAAAATTCCCCGATTTTTTGTGTGTATTGGCCCATGGATCTGGTGCTCAGAGCACCCAAAAAAAAAATTCAAAAAACTTTATGAGGACCTCCGTAATGAGTTGGAGAACCTTCACGTATACTCAAATCATTTTTTTAACGCTCATATCCATATTTAAAAACCTTTTTTAAGAATCCTCCAAACTTTCCGATTTTTGTGTGTATTAGCCCATGGATCTGGCACCCAGAGCACCCAATTTTTTTTTCTCAAAAAACGCTATGAGGACCTCCGTAATAAGCTGAGAACCTTCACGTATACTCACACCATTTTTTAACGCCCATTTGCGCATTTACAATCCCTTTTTTTATAAATCGCCCAAATTCCCCGATTTTTCATGCGTATTATTAGCCCATGGACCTGGCGCCCAGAGCACCCAAATTTCCCCCATCAAAAAACGTTATGAGGACCTCTGTATTGAGTTGGAGAACCTTCACATATACTCCCACCAATTTTTAACGCCCATTTCCGCATTTACAAGCCTTTTTTTAAGAATCGCCAAAATTCCTCATTTTTTCGTGTGTATTAGCCCATGAATCTGGCGCCCGAAGCACAATAAATTTTTGTCTAAAAAAACTTTATGAGCACCTCCGTAATGAGTTGGGTAACCCTTACATATACTCACACCATTTTTTTAATGCCCATTTCCGCATGTTGAAGCATTTTTTTAAGAATTGGTCAAATTCTCTGATTTTTCTTGTGTATTAGCCCATTGATCTGGCTCCCTGAGCACCCAATTTTTTTTTCTTAAAAAACTTTATGAGGACCTCCGTAATGAGTTGGGGAACCTTTACATATACTCACATGATTTTTTTAACGCTCATTTCTGCATTTACAAGCCCTTTTTTAAGAATCACCCAAATTCTCCAATTTTTCGTGTGTATTAGCCGATGGATCATGCGCCCAGAGCACCCAATTTTTTTTTCTCAAAAAAAATTATGAGGACCTCCATAATGAGTTGGGAAACCTTCACGTATACTCACACCATTTTTGTAATGCCCATTTCCGTATTTACAAGCCTTTTTTTAAGAATCGTTCGAATTCTCTAATTTTTCGTATGTAATAAACCATGGATCTGGCGCTCGGATCACCCAACATTTTTTCCCCAAAAAACTGTATGATGACCTCCATAATGACTTGGGAAACCTTCACATATACTCACACTATTTTTTAACGCTCATTTCCGCATTTACAAGCCATTTTTTAAGAATCGCCCAAATTCCTCAATTTTTCGTGTGTATTAGCCCATGGATCTGGCGCTCGGAGCACCCAATTTTTTTTTTCTAAAAAAACTTCATGAAGACCTCCATAATGAGTTGAAGAACCTTCACCTATACTAACACCATTTTTTTAACGCCAATTTCCGTATTTACAAGCCTCTTTTTAAGAATCTCCCGAATTCCTCGATTTTTTGTGTGTATTAGCCAATTGATCTAGCGCTTGAAGCACCCAATTTTTTTCTCAAAAAACTTTATGAGGACCTCTGTAATGAGTTGAAGAACCTTCACGTATACTCACACCTTTTTTTAACGCCCATTTTTGCATTTACAAGCCCTTTTTTAAGAATCACCAAAATTCTCTGATGTATCGTGTGTATTAGCCCGTGGATCTAGTGTCCGGAGCACCCAAAAAAGTTTCTCAAAAAACTTAATGAGGTCCTCCGAAATTAGTTGGGGTACCTTCACGTATGCTTACACCATTTTTTTAAATCCCATTTCCGCATTTACAAGTCCTTTCTTAAGAATCACCTAAATTGTCCGACTTTTCGTGTGTATTAGCCCATGGATCGAGTGCCCAGAACACCCAAAAAAAATTTCTTAAAAAACTTTATGAGGACTTCCGTAATGAGTTTGGGAACCTTCACGTATACTCATACCATTTTTTTTTACGTTCATTTCCGCATTTACAAGCCCTTTTTTAAGAATCGCCCAAATTCTCTGATTTTTCGTGTGTATTAGCCAATTGATTTTGAGTACAAATTGCCAAAAAACTTTTCTCAAAAAAATCATTATGAGGACCTTCGTAATGAGTAGGAGAACCTTCACGTATACTTACACCATTTTTAACGCCCATTTCCGCATTTACAACACTTTTTTTAAGAATCCCTCAAATTTCCTGATTTTTCATGTGTATTAGCCCATGGATCTGGCGCTAGGAATACCAAAAAACAATTCTCAAAAAATATCTTGATGAGAACCTCCGTAATGAGTTGGGGAACCTTCACGTATAGTCACACCAATTTTTTAACAACCATTTCCGCATTTACAAGACTTTTTTTACGGATCACCTACATTTTCTAATTTTTGTGTGTATTAGCCCATGGAATTGATGCTCGGAGCACCCAATTTTTTTCCCCAAAAAACCTTATGAGGACCTCCGTATGGAGTTGGGGAACCTTCACGTATACTCACACCATTTTTTAACGCCATTTCCACATTAACAAGCCATTTTTTAAGAATCGCACAAATTCCTTCATTTTTCATGTGTATTTGCCTATGGATCTGGCGCTCGTAGTACCCAAAAAAATATTCTCAAAAGAATTTATGAGGACCTTCGTAATAAGTTGGGGAACCTTCATGTATACTCACACCATATTTTTAATGCTCATTTCCTCATTTAGAAACACATTTTTAAGAATCACCCAAATTTCCCAATTTTTCGTGTGTAATAGCCCATGGATCTGGCGCCTAGAGCACCCAATTTTTTTCCCCTAAAAAAACTAATAAGGACCTCTGTAATGAGTTGGAGAACCTTCATGTATAGTCACACCATTTTTTTAACGCTCATTTCTGCATTTACAAGCCTTTTTTTAAGAATCGCCTAAATTCCCTAATTTTTCGTGTGTATTAGCATATGGATCTGGCAACTGGAGCACCCACATATTTTTTATCTCAAAAAACTTTATGAGGACCTCCGTAATGAGTTGGGGAACCTTCACCTATACTAACACCATTTTTTAACGCTCATTTCTACATTAACAAGCACTTTTTTAAGAATCGCACAAATCCCTGATTTTTTGTGTATTAGCTCATTGATTTGGCGCCCGGAGCACCCAATTTTTTTTCTCAAAAAAATTTATGAAGACCTCGGTAATAAGTAGGGGAATCTTCACGTATACTCACGCCATTTTTTTAATGCCCATTTCCGCAGTTACAAGTCTTTTTTTAAGAATCACCCAAATTTCCTGATTTTTCGTGTGTATCTGGCGCCCGGAGCACCCAAAAGTTTTTTGTCAAAAAATTTATGAAGACCTCCGTAATGAGTTGGAAAACTTTCACGTATACTCACATAATTTTTTAACGCCTATTTCCGCATTTACAAGACCTTTTTAAAAGTCACCCAAACTCTCTAATTTTTTGTGTGTATTAGCCCATGGATCTGTCGTCTGGAGCACCCAATTTTTTTCTCAAAAAATATTATGAGAACCTCTATAATGAGTTGGGGAACATTCACCTATACTAACACCATTTTTAACTCCCATTTTCGCATTTGCAAACTCCAAATTCCCTAATATTTTGTATGGGTTATCCCATGGATCTGGCGCCTAGAGCACCCAAAAAAGATTCTCAAAAAACTTTATGAGGATCTCTGTAATGATTTGGGGAACCTTCACATATACTCACACCATTTTTTTAATGCCCATTTCTGCATTTAAGAGCCCTTTATTAAGAATCGTCCAAATTCACCGATTTTCGTGTGTATTACCCCATGGATCTGGCGCTTGAAACACCTAATTTTTTTCCCTTAAAAACCTTTATGAGGACCTCCGTAATGAGTTGGGGAGTCTTCACGCATACTCACACCATTTTTCTAACACCTATTTCCGTATTTACAAGACCTTTTTTAAGAATCACCCAAATCTCCTTATTTTTCATGTGTTAATTAGCTCATGGATCTGACGCCCAGAGCACCCAATTTTTTTTATCAAAAACTTTTTGAGGACCTCCGTAATAAGTTGGGGAACCTTCATATATACTCACACCTTTTTTTAATGCTCATTTCCGCATTTACAAGTCTTTTTTAAAGAATCACCCAAATTCCTCGATTTTTTGTGTATATTAGCCCATAAATCTAATGCTCGGAGCACTCAAAAAAAAATTCTCAAAAAACTTTATGAGGACCTCCGTAATGAGTTAGGAAACCTTCACATATACTCACATAATTTTTTAACGCCTATTTACACAGTTACAAGCCCTTTTTATGAATCACTCATATTCCCCAATTTTTTTTGTGTATTAGTCCATTGATCTGGCGCCAAGAGAATACAAATTTTTTTTCCAAAAAACTTTATGTTGCAGTCCGTAATAAGTTGGGGAACCTTCACGTATATTCACACTATTTTTAACGCCCTTTTCCGCATTTACAAGCCCCTTTTTAAGAATCGTTCAAATTCCAAGATTTTTCATGTGTATTTAGCTCATGGATATGATGCTCGGAGCACCATAATTTTTTTTAACTTTATGAGGACCTTCGTAATAAGTTGGGGAACCTTCAAGTATAGTCAAATCATTTTTTAACGTCAATTTCTGTATTTACAAGCCATTTTTTAAGAATCGTTCAAATTCTCTAATTTTTCGTGTGCATTAGTCCATGAGTTTGACGCCTGGAGCACCCAATTTTTTTCCTGAAAAAACTTAATGAGGACCTCAGTAATGAGTTGGGGAACCATCACGTATAATCACACCATTTTAATGCTTATTTCTGCATTTACAAGCCGTTTTTTAAGAATTACCCAAATTTCCCAATTTTTCGTGTGTATTATTAACCCATGGATATGGAGCCCGGAGCACCCATATGTTTTTTTCAAAAAACTTTTTGAGGACCTCCGTAATGTGTTTGGAAACCTTCAAGTATACTCACACCATTTTTTGAACGCTTATTTCCGCATTTAAAAGCTCTTTTTTAAGAATCACTCAAATTCCCTAATTTTTTGTGTGTAATAGCCCATGGATCTGGCGCTCGAAGCACCCATCATTTTTTTCTCAAAAAATTAATGAGGATCTCCATAATGACTTGGAAAAATTTCACGTATACTCACAATTTTTTTAACACTCATTTCGCATTTACATGCCTTTTTTTTAAGAATAGCCCAAATTTCTCAATTTTTCGTGTGTATTAACCCATGGATCTGGCGCCCGAATCACTCACAAAAAAATTCTCAAAAAACTTTATGAGGACCTCTGTAATGAGTTGGGGAACCTTTATGTATACTCACACCATTTTCTTAACGTCCATTTCTGCATTTACAAGCACTTTTAAAAAATTCGCCCAAATTCTCTGATTTTTCGTGTGTATTAATCCATGGATCTGGCGCAAGTAGCACCCAAAATTATTTTGTCAAATCTTTTTATTAGGACCTCCATAATGAGTTGGGGAACCTTCACGTATACTCACACCATTTGTTTAACGCAAATTTCCGCATTGACAAGTCTTTTTTTAAGAATCACCCAAATTCTCTGATTTTTCGTGTGTATTAGCCCATATATCTAGCGCCTGGAGCACCCAATTTTTTTTCTCCAAAAGACGTAATGAGGACCTCCGTAATGAGTTGGGAAACTTTCACGTAACTCACACCATTTTTTTAACGTCTATTTCCACAATTACAAGCCTTTTTTAAAAATCACCCAAATTTCTCAATTTTTTTGTGTGTATTAACCTATGGATATAGCGCCCAGAGCACCCAAATTATTTTCTCAAAAAACTTTATGGGGACCTCCGTAATGAGTTGGGGCACCTTCACGTATACTCACACCATTTTTAACACCCATTTACGCATCTACAAGCCCTTTTTTAAGAATCGCCCAAATTTCTCGATTTTTTGTGTGTATTAGCCAATGATCTGGCACTTGAAACACCCAAATTTTTTTCTCAAAAAACTTTATGAGGACCTCCGTAATGAGTTGAAGAACCTTCACGTATATTCACACCATTTTTTAACGCCCATTTCCGCAATTACAAACCCTTTTTTAAGAATTGCCAAAATTCTCTGATTTATCGTATGTATTAGCCCATGGATCTGGTGCCCGGAGCACCCAAAAAAATTTCTCAAAAAACTTAATGAGGCCCTCCGTAATTAGTTGGGGAACCTTCGCGTATGTTTACACCATTTTTTTAACGCTCATTTCCGCATTTACAAGCCAGTTTTTAAGAATCACCTGAGTTGTCTGACTTTTCGTGTTTATTAGCCCATCGATCTGGCGCCTAGAACACTAAAAAAACATTTCTCAAATTTTTTTATGAGAACCTCTGTAATTAGTTTGGGAACCTTCACATATACTCACACCATTTTTTTACGTCCATTTCCACATTTAAAATCTTTTTTAAGAATCGCCCAAATTTTCTGATTTTTCATGTGTATTAGTCCATTAATTTTGAGTATAGAATACCAAAAAAAAATTCTCAAAAAAATCATTTTAAGGACCTTCGTAATGAGTAGGGGAACAATCATATATACTCACACCATTTTTAATGTCCATTTCCGCATTAACAACACTTCTTTTAAGAATCCCCCCAGTTTCCTGATTTTTCATGTGTATTAGCCCATAAATTTGACGAGAGGAATACTAAAAAAAAAATCTCAGAAAATATCTTTATGAGGACCTCCGTAATGAGTTGGAGAACCTTCACGTATACTCACAATATTTTTGTAACTATCATTTCTGTATTTACAAGATCCTTTTTAAGAATCACCCAAATTTTCTGATTTTGTGTGTGTATTAGCCACGGATCTGACGCCTGGAGCACCCATTTTTTTCAAAATATTTTATGAAGACCTCCGTAATGAGTTGGGGAACCTTCACGTATACTCACACTATTTTTAACGCCATTTCCACATTAGCAAGCCCTTTTTTAAAAATCATCCAAATTCCCAGATTTTTCGTGTGTAAATGCCCATGAATCTGGCGCTTGTAGCACCCAATTTTTTTTAACTAAAACAATTTATGAGGACCTCCATAATAAGTTGGGGAACATTCACGTATACTCACACCATATTTTTAATGCTCATTTCCATATTTAGAAGCACATTTTTAAGAATTACCCAAATTTCCCAATTTTTCGTGTATATTATCCCATGTATCTAGCGCCTAGAGCACCCAATTTTTTTTCTCAAAAAACTAATGAGGACCTCTGTAATGAGTTGAAGAACCTTCACGTATATTCACACAAATTTTTAAAGTCCATTTCCGCATTACAAACCCTTTTTAAAGAATCGCCAAAATTCTGTAATTTATCGTGTGTATTAGCCCATAGATCAGGTGCCCAGAGCACCCAAAAAAGTTTCTCAAAAAACTTAATGAGGCCTTTCGTAATTAGTTGGGGAACCTTCACGTATGCTTACACCATTTTTTTAACGTCCATTTCCTCATTTACATGCCAGTTTTTAAGAATCACTCAAATTATTTGACTTTTTGTGTTTATTAGCCCATGGATCTGGCGCCTACAACACTAAAAAAACATTTCTCAAAAAAATTTATGAGAACCTCCGTAATTAGTTTGGGAACCTTTACATATACTCACACAATTTTTTTTACGTCCATTTCCACATTTACAATCCTTTTTTTACGAATCGCCCAAATTCTCTGATTTTTCGTGTGTTAATATTAGCCCATTGATCTTAGTATAGAATACCAAAAACAAATTCTCAAAAAAATCATTATGAAGACCTTCGTAATTAGCAGGGGAATCACGTATACTCACACCATTTTTAACGTCCATTTCTGCATTAACAACACTTCTTATAAGAATACCCCTAATTTCTTGATTTTTCATGTGTATTAGCCCATGGATATGGCGAGAGGAATACCAAAAAATAATTCTCAGAAAATATCTTTATGAGGACCTCGATAATGAGTTGCAGAACTTTCACGTATACTCACAATATTTTTTTAACTATCATTTCTGCATTTACAAGACCTTTTTTAAAAAATTATCCAAATTTTCTGATTTTTTGTGTGTATTAGCCATGGATCTGACGCCTGGAGCACCCAATATTTTTTTCAAATTTTTTTATGAAGACCTCCATAATGAGTTGAGGAACCTTCACGTATACTCACCCCATTTTTAACGCCATTTCCACATTAACAAGCCCTTTTTTAAAATCGCCCAAATTTCTTAATTTTTCGTGTGTATTATCCCATGGATCTTGTGCTAGTAGCACCCAATTTTTTTTTACTAAAAAAATTTATGAGGACCTCTGTAATAAGTTGGGGAACCTTCACGTATACTAACACCATATTTTTAATGCTCATTTCAACATTTACAAGGACATTTTTAAGAATTGCTCAAATTTCCCGATTTTTCGTATGTATTAACCCGTGAATCTGGCGCCCAGAGAACTCAATTTTTTTTATTAAAAAACTAATGAGAACCTCTGTAATGAGTTGGAGAACCGTCACCTATAGTCACACCAATTTGTTAACTTCCATTTTCGAATTTACAAGCCCTTTTTTGAAAATCGCCCAAATTCTCCAATTTTTCGTGTGTATTAGCTTATGGATCTGGCAACTGGAGCACCTAATTTTTTTTTCTCAAAAAACTTTATGAGGACCTCCGTAATGAGTTGGGGAACCTTCACTTGTACTAACACCATTTTTTAACGATCATTTCCACATTTACAAACACTTTTTTAAGAATCGCCTAAATTTCTCAATTTTTTGTGTGTATTAGCCCATTGATTTGGTGCTCGGAGCACCCATTTTTTCTTTAAAAAAACTTTATGAGGACCTCCGTAATGAGTTGGAGAATCTTCACGTATACTCACACCATTTTGTAACCCCCATTTCTTTATTTACAATTTCTTTTTTAAGAATCACTCAAATTCCATAATTTTTCGTATGTATTAGCTCATGGATTTGACGCCCAGAGCATCCAAATTTTTTTTCTCAAAAAACTTTATGGGGACCTCGGTAATACGTAGGGAAACCTTCAAATATACTCAGACCATTTTTTAATGTCCATTTCCTCATTTACAAGCCTTTCCTTAAGAATCGCTCAAATTCCTCGAATTTTTGTGTGTATTAGCCCATAAATTTGCGTCTAGAGCACCTTAAAGTTTTTTCTCAAAAAATTTATTAGGACCTCTGTAATGAGTTGGAAAACTTTCATGTATACTCACACAATTATTTCAACGCCCATTTCCGCATTTACAAGCCCTTTTTAAGAATCGCCGAAATTTCTCAATTTTTCGTGTGTATTAACCCATGGATCTGCCATCTGGAGCACCAAATAAAATTTTCTCAAAAAACATTATGAGAACCTCCGTAATTAGTTGGGAAACCTTCACCAATACTAACACCATTTTTAACGCCCATTTTCGCATTTGCAAACTTCAAATTCCTCAATTTTTTTGTGTGGATTAGCCCATGGATCTGGCGCGTGGAACACCAAAACTTTTTTTCTCAAAAAACTTTATGAGGACCTGTGTAATGATTTGGGGAACCTTCACGTATACTCACACTATTTTTTTAATGTCCATTTCTGCATTTAAGAGCTTTTTTTTAAGAATCGCCTAAATTCACCAATTTTTCGTGTGTATTAGCCCATGGATTTGGCGCCCATAGAATACAAAAAAAATTTCATCAAAATTTTTTTTGAGGACCTCCGTAATAAGTTGGGGAACCTTCATGTATACTCACACCTTTTTTCATACTCATTTCCGCATTTCAAGCCTTTTTAAAAGAATCGCCCAAATTCCTCGATTTTTCGTGTGTATTAGCCCATAAATCTGATTCTTGGAGCACTCAAAAAAAATTTCTCAAAAAACTTTATGAGGACCTCCGTAATGAGTTGGGGAACCTTCACATATTCACATAATTTTTTAACGCCTATTTCCGCATTTACTAGCCTTTTTTATGAATCGCCCAAATTGCTCAATTTTTTCGTGTGTATTATCCTATGGATCTGGCACCCATATAATATAAATTTTTTTCTCAAAAAACTTTATAATGCAGTCCTTAATAAGTTGGGGAACCTTTACGTATATGCACACTATTTTTTTAACTTCCATTTTCCCATATACAAGCCCTTTTTTAAGAATTGTCTAAATTCCTTAATTTTTCGTGTGTATTAGCCAATTGATTTGGCCCCCTAAGCACTTAAATTTTCTTTATCAAAAAATTTATGAGGACCTCCGTAATGAATTTGGGAACCGTCACGTATACTGACACTATTTTTTTAATGCCCATTTCTACATTTACAAGCCCCTTTTTAAGAATCGCCAAATTTCATGATTTTTCATGTGTTAGCCCATGGATCTAGCGATCGGAGCACCGTATTTTTTTTAAATTTATGAGGACCTCTGTAATGAGTTGGAGAATCTTTAAGTATAGTCAAATTATTTTTTTAACGTTAATTTCTGCATTTACAATACCTTTTTCAAGAATTGTCCAAATTCTCATATTTTTCGTGTGTATTATCACATGAGTCTGGCGCCTGGAGCACCCAAATTTTTTCCTGAAAAAAATTGATGAGGAACTCAGTAATGAGTTGGGGAACCTTCATGTGTACTCACAATATTTCTAACGCTTATTTCCGCATTTACAAGCCCTTTTTTAAGAATCACTAAACTTTTCCTATTTTTCGTGTGTATTAGCTTATGGATCTGGAGCCTGCATCACCCAAATTTTTTTTCTCAAAAAACTTTTTTACCTCAGTAATGAGGTCAAGAACCTTCACGTATACTCACACCATTTTTTTAACTATTATTTTCGAATTTACATTCCCTTTTTTAAGAATCACTTAAATTCTCCAATTTTTCGTGTGTAATAGCCCATGGATTTGGCGCCCGAAGCACCCAACAAAACTATATGAGGACCTTCATAATTACTTGGGAAACCTTCACGTAGATGTTGCATCATCCCTTTTAATTGATATCATATTGTGCACATGCATTGACATGAGATTGGGTATGAGTAAAGATCTAACACGTGGAGATCGTCCGTGTTGAGATCGAGTATGATTATAATTTGGGCACGTGAAGATCGTCCGTGCGAAGAATTGATTAGGATTATAAGTTGGGCACGTGGAGATCGTTTGTGCTGGGGATTGTTTGATTTTATGATAGTGTGTTGAGATCGTCCACACATACACGCGGAGATCGTCCGTGTCGGTATATGGACCTCGCGAGTCCCCCATGGGTCATGAACTCTCGATGTATTTCCGAGGAGTATCATGTATATACGGTTGAGAGAGTACTTGGTATTCTGAGGCATATCATTTTATGGTGTCATATTGCATTGCATCCCATGACATCCTTCATTCTTGATGATTATGTGTTTTATTGGTGGTTGGAAAGTACTTGATATTTGATTACCTCTATTTGATGAACTTGATCTTGTGTGTTGCTGATATTGTGAGTGCTTTTTGTGAAAGTTGTGATTGATGAATATTGAGTTTGTTGTTGAGGATATGTAATTTGTTAAAGTGATTGTTGTTGAGCTGGGTGCTATGTACACTGTGAACTGTTAGGTTGGGCTGATTTTATGCAGGTTGTAGTTGTGGAGGTTTGGTTGGTGTGTAAGGAGTACCCGTATTTTATTCCCTTAGCTTGTGTTTAGAAGTTTACTTGCTGAGTACCGTGTGGTTTGGTGCTCACCACTTGCTTCTACATTTTTGTAGGTTACTAGCTCGGACTTTGTGATATTTTTCTCTTCTCCTTGTCTTAGGCATCTTACGGAGGTTTGTGAAGTAGCTACTTGTTATTTCAGCTGACCTTCTTACTCCTATTTATGATCTTGTTCTATTCTAGAAACAATGTCATTTGAGACTTGTGTTTTTCTTTTGAATCAATTGTAATACTTTAGTGGCTTGTACACGTGACAACCAGATTTTGGAGGTATTTTTGAGTTTATTATAAAATTTTCGCATTTTATTGTAATGGTTGAGTTTAGGCTGACTTGTCTTGGTGGGATAAGACGAGTGTCATCACGTCCATTTTGGGGTCGTGACATTTTAACGCCCATTTCCACATTTACAAGCCCTTTTTTTAAGAGTCGCTCAAATTTCACAATTTTTTGTGTGTATCAGCCCATTGATCTGGTGTCGAAGCACTCAAAAAGAAATTCCCAAAAAACTTTATGAGGACCTCTGTAACGAGTTGGGGAACCCTCGCGTATAGTTACACCATTTTTTAATGCCCATTTCCATATTTACAAGCCACTTTTTAAGCCCATGGATCTGACGCTTTGAGCACCAAAAAGAAATCTTAAATTTTTTTATGAGGACCTCTGTAATGAGTTGGGGAACCTTCAAGTATACTCACATCATTTTTTAACGCCCATTTCCACATTTACAAGCCAATTTTTAAGAATAACTCATATTCTCCAATTTTTCGTTTGTATTAGCCGATGGATCTGGCACCCGGAGCACCTAAATTTTTTTTCCCAAAAAACTTTTTGAGGACCTCCATTATGAGTTGGGAAACCTTCACATCTACTCACACGAACTTTTTAACGCCTATTTCCGCATTTACAGGCCATTTTTTAAGAATATTACACATTTTCTTATTTTTCGTTTGTATTAGTCCATGGATCTGGTGCCCGGAGCACCCAAAATATTTTTCTCAAAAAACTTTATGAGGACCTCCATAATTAGTTGGGAAAACTTCACGTCTACTCACAACAACTTTCTAACACCCATTTCCGCATTTACAAGCCATTTTTTAAGAATCACTCATATTCTCCGATTTTGAGTATGTATTAGCCCATGGATCTAGCGCTTGGAACACCCAAAAAAATTTCTTAAAAAACTTTATGAGGACCTCTGTAATGAGAAGGAGAATCTTCACGTATACTCACACCATTTTTAACGCCTATTTCTGCATTTACAAGCTCTTTTTTAAGAATCACCCAAATTCACTTATTTTTAGTGTACTAGCCCATCGATCTGGAGCCCAGAGCACCTATCTATTTTTATCAAAAATCTTTATGAGGACCTCCGTAATGAGTTGGGGAACCTCATGTATACTCATACCATTTTTTTAATGCTCATTTCCGCATTTACAAGACTTTTAAAAGAATCGCCCAAATTTCTCAATTTTTCGTGTGTATTAGCCCATAGATCTGGTGCCTGGAGCACCCAAAATAAATTTCTCAAAAAAATTTGTGAGGACCTCCGTAATGAGTTGGGGAACCTTCACATATACTCATACCATTTTTTTAATGCCTATTTCCGCATTTACAAGCTTTTTTTTTTTATGAATCATCCAAATTCCTCAATTTTTTGTGTGTATTAGCCATGGATTTGGCGTCCAGAGAACCCAAAAAAAAAATCAAAAAAAATTATGAGGCAGTCTGTAATAAGTTGCGTAACCATCACGTATACTCACACTATTTTTTAATGCTCATTTCCGCATTTACAAACCCTTTTTTAAGAATCACCCACATTTTCTAATTTTTCGTGTGTATTAGCCAAGGAACTGGCACCCGGAGCACCTTAAAAGTTTTTATCAAACAATTTTATGAGGACCTCCATAATGTACTCACACAAATATTTTAACGCATGTTTCCGTATTTACAAGTCTTTTTAAAGAATCGCCAAATTTCATGATTTTTCATGTTTATTAGCCAGTGGATCTGGTGCCCGGAGCACTTAATTTTTTTTAAAAAAATTATGAGGACCTCCGTAATGAGTTGGAAAACCTTCACGTATAGTCACACCATTTTTTTAACGTCCATTTGCGCATTTACAAGCCCTTTTTTAAGGATCGTCCAAATTCTCTTATTTTTCGTGTGTATTAGCCCGTGGATCTGGCGCCCGAAACAACCAAAAAAAAAATTCTCAAAAAACTTTATGAGGACTTACTTAATAAGTTGGGGAACATTCACGTATACTCACACCATTCTTTAATGCCTATTTTTGCATTTACAAGTACTTTTATAAGAATCACCCAAATTGTCGATTTTTCGTGTGTTTAGCCCATGAATCTGGCGCCTAGGGCACCCAATTTATTTTTTTTGAAAAATTTGATGAGGACCTCAGTAATGAGTTGGAGAACCTTTACGTGTACTCACACCATTTTTAACGCTCATTTCCTCATTTACAAGTCAATTCTTTAAGAATCACCCAAATTCCTCGATTTTTAATGTGTAAATGCATATAGATCTGGAGCCCGGAGCACCCAAAACTTTTTTCTCAAAAAACTTTTTAAGGAACTCCATAAAGAGTTGGGTGATGTATACTCACACCATTTGTTTAACACTCATTTTCGCATTTACAATTATTTCTTTATGAATTGACCAAATTCTCAATTTTTCATGTGTATTATCTCATGGATCAGGCGCCCAGAGCACCCAAATTTTTTTCTCAAAAAACTTTATATGGACCTCCATAATGAGTTTGGAAACCTTCACGTATATTCATGCCATTTTTTTACACCCATTTCCGCATTTACAAGCCTTTTTTAAGAATCGCTTAAACTGTCCCATTTTTGGTGTGTATTAGCCCATATATCTGGCTCCAGAGTACCCAAAACATTTTTTCTCAAAAAGCTCTACGAGGAGCTCCGTTATGAGTTGGGGAACCTTCACATATACTCACACCATTTGTTTTAACGCTCATTTTTGCATTTACAAGGCCTTTTATAATAATCGCCTAAATTCCCTAATTTTTCGTGTGTATTAGCCCATAGATCTGGCGCCCGGAGCACCCAAAATTATTTTCTCAAAAAATCATTATGAGGACCTCTGTAATGAGTTGGGAAACCTTCACGTCTGCTAACACCAATTTTTTAACGCTCATTTCCGCATTTACAAGCCATTTTTTAAGAATCATTCAAATATTCAATTTTTTGTTTGTATTAGCCCATGGATCTGGCATCCGAAGCACAAAAAAAAAATCTCAAAAAACTTTATGAGGACCTCCGTAATGAGTTGGGAACCTTTACTTATACTCACACAATTTTAAAAGCTCATTTCCGCATTTACAAGCTTATTTTTAAGAATCGCCCAAATTCATTATTTTATCGTATGTATTAGCCCATAGATCTGGTGCCCAAAACACCCAAAAAACTTTTTTCAAAAAAATTTATGAGGACCTTCGTAATGAGTTGGATAACCTTCACGTATACTCACACCATTTTTGTAACGCCTATTTCCGTATTTAGTGGCCTTTCTTTTAAGAATCCCTCTAATTTTCCAATTTTTTCGTATGTATTAGCTCATGGATTTGGCGTTCGAAGCACTCAAAAATATTTTCTCGAAAAACTTTATGAGGACCTCCGTAATGAGTTGGGGAACCTTCACGTATACTCACACCATTTTTTTAACGCTTATTTCAACATTTACAAGCTTTTTTTTAAGAATCGCCCGAATTCTCCAATTTTTCATGTGTATTAGCCCATGGATCTTATGTCGAAGAACCCAATAAAAAATTCTCAAAATTTTTTATGAGGACCTCCGTAATGATTTGGGGAATCTTCACATATATTCACACCATTTTTGTAACGCCCATTTCCGCATTACAATCCATTTTTAAAGAATTGCCCAAATTTGTCGATTTTTTGTGTGTATTATTTATCCCATTGATCTGGCGCCCGTAGCACCCACAAAAAAATTCTCAAAAAACATTATGAGGACCTCCGTAATGAGTTAGGGAACCTTCGTGTATATTCACACCATTTTTTTAATGCTCATTTCCTCATTTACAAGCCTTTTTTAGGAATCGCCCAAATAATTTTTCGTTTGTATTAGCCCATGGATTTGGCGCCTGAAACACCCAAAAAGATTTCTCAAAAAACTTTATGAGGACCTTAGTAATGAGTTGGGGAACCTTCACGTACACTCACACCATTTTTAACGCCCGTTTCCGCATTTACAAGCCCTTTTTTTAAGAATCGCCTAAATTTCTCGATTTTTTGTGTGTATTATAGCCCATAGATCTGGCACCCGGAGGACCCAAATATTTTTTTCTCAAAAAACTTTATGAGGCAGTCCATAATAAGTTGGGGAACCTTCATGTATACTCACACCATTTTTTTAACGCTCATTTCCACATTTACAAACTCTTTTTTAAGAATCGCCCAAATTCTCTAATTTTTCGTGTGTATTAGCCTATGGATCTGGCGCCCGGAGCACCCAATTTTTTTTCTCTAAAACCGTTATGAGGACCTCCGTAATGAATTTGGAAACCTTCATGTATACTCACACCATTTTTTTAACGCCTATTTCTGCATTTACAAGACCTTTTTTTAAGAATCGTCTAAATTTCTCAATTTTTCATGTGTATTAACCCATGAATCTGGCGCCCGAAGCACCAATTTTTTTTTATCTTGATGAGGACCTTCGTAATGAGTTGGGGAACCTTCACGAATAGTCACACTATTTTTTTAACGTCCATTTCTGTATTTACAATCCCTTTTTTATGAATCGTCTAAATTCTCAGATTTTTCGTGTGTATTAGCCCATGGATCTGGCGTCGGGAGCACCAAAAAAGAAATTCTCAAAAAAAAAAAAATGAGGACCTCCTTAGTGAGTTGGAGAACCTTCAAGTTTACTCACACAATTTTTTTAACCTCCATTTCTGTATTTACATGCCCTTTTATAAGAATCACCCAAAAAAAATTATTTTTCGTGTGTATAAGCCCATGGATCTAGCGCCCGGAGCATCCAATTTTTTTTTCTCAAAAAACATTATGAGGACCTCAGTAATGAGTTGGGGAACCTTCACGTCTACTTACACCATTTTTTTAACGTTTATTTCCGCGTTCACAAGCTTTATTAAGAATCACCCAAATTTCTCGATTTTTCGTGTGTATTAGCCCATGGATCTGGTGCCTCAGAGCACCTAAAAATATATATTTTTAAAAAATTATAAGGATCTCCGTAATAAATTTGGGAAGCGTTACTTACAATCCTACCATTTTCAGGCATATTTTCGTATTTATAAGCCACATAGATTTGGCGCCTAGGGTCATTTAAAAAAAATTCTAAAAAAAACTTTTTGAGGATCTTAGTAATGAGTTGGGAAAGCGTTACGTACAGTCCCATAATTTTCAGGCATATTTTCGCATTTACAAGCCAATTTTTAGGAATATGCGACTTTCTTGATTTTTCATTGGATATTAGCCCATGGATCTGGCGCGTCAGAGCACCATAATTTTTTTAAATTTTTTTTTTTATGAGGACCTCCGTAATGAGTTGGGGAAGCATTACGTACAGTCCTACTATTTTTTTTTCCAGGCATATTTTCGCATTTACAAGCCAAATTTTAGGAACTACGCGACTCTTTTCGTTTTTCATGTTTATTAGCCCATAGATCTAGCACCTCGAAGCACTCAAAAAAATATTTTGAAAAAACTTTATAAGGACCGCCGTAATGAGTTAGGAAAGTGTTACGCGTAGTTCCACCGTATTTTTCAAACATATTTTCGCATTTACAAGCCAACTTTTAGCAATTACATGACTTTCTTAGTTTTTCACATGCATGGATCTGGCGTCTGGAGCCAGTGGTGGAGCTATAGTGTCCCGAGGGTGTCCAATTGGACACCATTCGTTGAAAAATTATACCGTATATAAGTAAATTACTACTTGAAACGGTTAAATCTAATACTTTGGACACCCTTTGACATAATCAGACGTTGTGGCCCAGTGGTGTGAGGCTCTCTTATTAAGGCCACATGTATCGGTTCGAATCTTTACAATTGCAATTATTTTAATTATAATCATTTTTTATTGAACTCTCCTATTTTATTATAACTCTAAGTTATTAACTTGATCCTTTAATTGTCTAAGGTAATTAAATTACTTTCTAAATAATAGTTATTAAATTTGTTATTTTTCATCAAAATGATTCTTAATTAGAAATCTACACTTAGTAGCCAATTGATTTTTCAATGAATTTGATTTTTTATTTCGTTTCACTAAAATTTGAAATAGAACCGAAATGTAATTATTTAATTTAAAGTTAATAAAAAATTCTAAACTATTTCTATAAAGCTGCTAAAAGCGAACGAAAGAACACCTCGTTTGATTGTGCTTCCATTATTCATGTCTCATAATTGTTGTCGTCACCAGCAATTAGTGAAAGCTTGAAACATAAAAATGATTTCATTATAAGTTAAGTCCCCCGCCCTCCCACCACACTCTTTTTTTCTTTGTTCATTTATTCCTAAAAAAAGTAATATTAATATTACGTAGTTCAATTTTAAATTTTTCAGTGCATTCATTCATTAAAAAAAATTGCTTATGTAATATTTGGACACCCTTCGTAAAATTTCTAGTCTCCACCACTGCCTGTAGCACCCAAAAAAAATCTGAAAAAAACTTTATGAGGACCTCTGTAATGAGTTGGGGAAGCGGTATATACAGTCCCATCATTTTTAGGCATATTTTCACATTTATAAGCCAACTTTTAGGAATTACGCGACTTTCTTGGTTTTTCATGTGTTAAGTCCATGGATCTGGCACCTCGAAGTACCTAAAAAAAATCTGAAAAAACTTTACAAGGACTTCTGTAATGAGTTGTGGAAGCTTTACTTACAGTCCTGCCGTTTTTAGGCATATTTTCGCATTTTCGCATTTGCAAATAACTTTTAGGAATTATGCGACTTTCTTGGTTTTTCGTGTGTATTAGCTCATGGATCTGACGTCTCGGAGCACTCAAAAAAAAATTGAAAAAACTTTATGAGGACCTCTGTAGTGAGTTGGAGAAGCGTTATGTACACTCATGTCATTTTTTCACGTATATTTTCGCATTTACAAACCAACTTTTAGGAATTATGCTGCTTTCTTGATTTTTCGTGTGTGAAGCACCCAAAAAAAAATCTGAAAAAACTTTATGAGGACCTTCGTAATGAGTTGGGGGAGGGTTACGTACAACCCCACCATTTTAGACATATTTTCGCATTTACAAGCTAACTTTTAGGAATTACACGACTTTCTTGGTTTTTCGTGTGTATTAGCTCTTGCATTTGGCGCCTCGAAGCACCCAAAAAAAAATTCTGAAAAAACTTAATAAAAATCTCTGTGATGAGCTGGTAAAACGTTAAGCAGATGAATTTCAAATGAAAAATCAATATGGTTAGTGAGAGTAACTATTGTTATTGTATTCATGATAATGATGCAATAAAAGATTAGAAAGATGCTTTCTCTAATTGGCCAAGGTAGATTTACTTAAAACTATTATAACCCTATAGTATAACTTTTTTAATATACACGTATATAATTTGTGTTATTTCCAAGAAAAGATGGTTTCCTTCGTCTCATTAGTTGTTACATTTTCTTTTCACACGATTTTTGAGAAATTCTAAATAAAAAGTATTTTCTCAATAATTTATATTTATCTTTTTTCAATGTAATTAATCTCTTTTACTTTTGAAAATAATTAAATTTTAATAGAAAAATAATTAATTTATTTTTAATTTTATAAATTAATAAATATCTTGAGACGAATATTTTTAATAATATTACTAACTAATATAAGACGGATGAAATATCATCCGAGCACTAGAATAATCTTCATCTTAACTCAAATATAATTCAATGGATGAGGTCATGAAAGAGCAGAAGTAGGTGGCATACCTCAAAAGGATGCGGTAAGTGGATGAATTGTTTCTTTTTTTTAATTAGATATTTCGATTTTAAACTTTAGGTATAAAAAATTCTCGATAAAGAGCGATACTTTTGAATAGATCATATTGAACATAAATTTAAATTAATCGAGTTTCAATGCATATACACTAAAAAAAAATGTAGGTGGCATTATTGGTTTTCTCTATATCATTTATTTGTTAAAATCTCATTTTCATTACAATTTACATTACACCACTGATAGATACACTATACTTGTTTGTCTCATTCATTTATTTTTATTTTCCCAAAATTAAGCACCGAAGGTTGTTTGTTTTTTTGTTAAGACGTTTAAATTCAAATAAACATTTAAATATTAAAAATATATTAAAATTATGATGTGTGGATCTAAAGATATATTTCAAATATTAAGATAAAAATAGTAAATAATTAAGATGATTTATTTTCTAAACATCTAAAAAATTAAATTTTGTTTTATTTAAATATAAAATATTAATTTTATTTTAATATTATAGCAACAAAGTATCTAAAAAATATTATGATGATGGTTATGGTAATGGCTAACAATGATAATTGTGTGTTTTGACTAGAGGATGATTGTATTCGTCAATAGTGATAATTTTATATAATATAATATCTAATAGTAATAGTGTTTGATGGGATAAATAACATTTTAACGATATTAAAACTTTATAAACGTTTAAAATAAAGTTTAAAACCATATGTTTTTTTTAAAAAAAAAAAATTGTGTTAATTATAAAAGTCATGAAGAGCCATTTCAATTTCTCATGACGTGTATGTAAAGAAGATAACAATTAATTAAAGTCAAAAAAGGGTACCCCATTAATGTTTGAAGTAAAACACGTTTGCTTAACCCCAAAGGCTTTAAGAAATTAAGAATAATCACTTTCAAAATTAAACCAAGTAATAAGAGGAGGAATTTAATTTGTTTTCATCTCTATATATCCCTCTTGGTTTAAAATTCGATTAAATTCATTGCAGAATTTATATTTTTAAGCCAACACTCTCAACCAATTTTTTTTTTCTATTTTCAGAATTTCAAATCTAAAATCTCTTCTCTCTAATTAAAAAATAAAGAAATTCCAAACCATTACATTGAAATCAATTTGAGTGTGATGGATACTAATCAAGATCACAAATTGATGAGACGCATATTTGTCTTACTTACATGAGACCAAGAGAATATTAACATATTATGCTAAAAACTTTAATTAACACAAAGTACAAGATTTTTTCTAATATTACTACTATAAAAAAAAATACAAGGATTGCAATTTATTGCTATGTTCTCCCCTCCCCCTAGGTGTTTGCCCCGTTTCAATCGGGGATTGAATTGATTATAGCAATATGAGTTTAATTAGTTGATTTATTAGTAAATAAGGAAAAATATTATTAAAACGTGTGAATAGATTGATTTTAAAATAACAATAATTAATTATTTTTGTTATAAAACAAATTCGTACTTTATCTCTGTTATCTTTTCTCAATAACGAGAAATAATTTGAAAGAATTGAATCATCGACCGCTAGAACTTGTGGTTTTAAAGCCCACCCACACACTCATTTTCCATGTTGTGGAACTTTAAAAGCATTACAAATAACTAACCTAAGTAATATTCTATCTATTTTAATTTATACACCGATATTTGAATGATAACAAAATTAAAATTTATGATATTAAACATGACATGAGATTTATGTAGTCATAAAAGCACATTATTAAAGAGTAATGAAATTTTTTAAGTTAAATTATATATATATAAAAAGATATACCATTATTTTATTAATATACTAATTAAAAAAATAATGCTATATAAAATGAAACATAAAATAATTTTATTCCAATAGATGGAGGAAAAAAAGGGTTTAAAGGGAAAAAGTAGTGGGAGGTGGTGTAATAGAACTCTCCTCTTTTCTTATCTTTTTATATATATATTCCTTAAAGAGATTATCAATTTATCCTCCATAAACCATTTAAATCTTTTTCATCTACAAATATAGGATAAGATAAGATATCTATTCCTCTTTTCAATAATGTTGTATATTAGATTTTTGTTAGATTTATTATTTTTTTAGCTTTGTACTAGAACTCTAGAAGAAATAAAACCCAATTTTTTTATTTTTTATTTTTTTTTTAAAAAGGGACTGGAGAAATATTAAGAGTATAAAAATTGTTCGATTTTTTGGTTTGATTCGAAAATTTAGCAATGTTACAAAAAAAATGTTGGCATATGATGATATCATTTTGGTAAATGTTTTTTTTAATGCCTCAAACAAGAAATCAGAAACTAAATACACGAATCTTAATATTTTATATTAGGACAAAGGGCCAATAATTACATTTATCTCATGCTATATAAAATCCCAACAAAAATGGGAGATTTCTTTTCATATGTCTAAAGCTTTGATGACATAATTTTTAGTATCTGTATTGATGAGAGGTAAGAGATATCCGATAGACCCTCTTGTCTAAGCCTAGGTAAACTTATATAAGTGTGTATGTGAGAATTAGATTTCTCTAATAAAGAAAAATGAGAACAAAATTCTCTCCTCCAACATTAATCCACAAAATTCATGACTTTTTCTCTCCTTTTTTTCCTATCAAAATGATCCGTATAATTCAATGTTAACTCTTCACATTCTTTATATTTTAATAGTAATGATTGACTGTTTGAATAGATGAATGCAATCTTTTTTTATGTTTTTAATGAAAAACTAACTTTTCAAATTCTTCGGGCATTTTACTATTTCATTAAAAAAAGAAAGTAGATTTCTAGCATCCAATAATATTTAATATATAATAACTAATAATATATGATTTTTAAAAATAATTTTTAGTATAGGGGTAAAATGGTATTTCACTTTACACTTTGGAGCTTCCCACTTTTAGTAATATATGATGATGTGATAATTTTAAACTTATTTACAATCTTCAATATTGTTTTTAAGTGAAAATAAAATCATACAGTTTGGGGGCCTCAAGCAATTGTTTACTAGCTTCGCCCTCGAGCCAACCTAGTATATATACAAAATATATAATGGGAAAGGATTATAAGTAAATTATAAATTAATCAATTTACACAAAATTAATAGAGGTATACACAAGCTCTTTTCCTCTCAGGCTTCATCAAAAATAGAAAATTATACAGTTAAATCCGAGAATGAAGAAACTTGAGATATTCTACTTAAGGTAAAAAAGGGCGGCCGAGTTCACAAAGCATCCCAAGTTAGCAGGGGCCGGGGATGTACCCAAGGGGTATGATGTAGACAGCTTATCCTAATGCAAGCTATTCTACTGTAGGTGAAGACAACAATTTCAGCAGAAAGCCAACCATTAGGCCAATGACTCCCACAACGATTGCAAACCTTAGAGAGAAGCCTGGATCATTCCGACTTCTTCGTCTCTTCATCATTTCCTGCAAGTTAGAGAAGCAGAAAAATATGAGAAAGGTGGGTCATAGATTCATGCATAGAAGTTGATACAACAACAACTACGCCTCAACCCAGGCGAGTTTGGATAGACTTTATGTATCCTCACTTTCTTCTCAAAGAGCTTATGTTCAAATTACATCTACCCAAACCAGACTCTCCTGGACTAGCTTCTTTATATTCATCCGTCCATAACACAAGAAGACTTTCCTATTTTACACCACATCCGTGCAACGTGTTGAAGATGATATGAGTTCAAAATTGAAGCACGTACAAGTCATCATCATTCTCGCTTCCCGAGAGAAGCAAAATATCAAAATGTTAGATACTTGATTACCATTGTATACCTATATAAATTAGTGGCCAAGTTAATTTCCTATCCCCTTCTTTTTTACATACTTACTGTCTGCTCCTAATAAAGAAAGAAGTATCTAAGAAAGTTCCTATTCACCAGACTTATCATGCTTTCCCTGCTAAAAGTGCAACTTTCGAGATTTACCAATTGAACTGCAAAATAAGGTGGCTTACATGAACTATTACTGAGTCAAATGTAAGAACTTCGAATATATTATTAACCACTTACCATGTGTTAATGAGGATTACTCTAACTAGTTTATCTCTGCAGATTGAGCCAGCTTATGTTCTATTATTTATTGATTTAGACTAGCATACGGCCTATAAGAATTAAGTTGCAACGATAAACATTAAAGGGAAAATATAAATAAGTAAACTAACCAGATCCTGGATCAGCTGTTGTGTTTGTCGGACAGCTGCATCCCTTTCATCTTTGATACGCTGCAACGCTTGATTCTATACCAACAAAGGGAAATTTTTAGCATTAATTGGCACTTAGCTGCTAGTCTATCTTTATCTTCATGTACATAGTTGGAGTAGATCATTGCAGAATATTGACCAAAAAGGGATCATAGCATAATAGAAAATAGCATACAAGCAGAACTCTTCCCAAGTCAGACACACAAGGCACTTAAAATTTATCCTCTTGTAGAATACTAGAATACGCAATTATGATTAGAAATGTTTAAATGATGCAGACACGTGCGTGCAAACTAGAAATGTGCATAAAAGTTTCCCTACCATCACAAATTCACAATCTAGATATTTCCTCAAGCCTAACAGAATATTTGTTGACCGACTATAAGTGGGGGGAAATTGAACACAATGACCTTACAGATAACCAGTGCTTAAAGTTAGCAGTTTCTAGGCTATGGTATTGCATTGCCTTAAAGTGGGAAGCAAAACCATCTGTTTTCAAAATCTTATCATTAAATCAGAGGATATCAGGTAATTACGGCTTTAGAAAAGTCACTCAATGTACTTTTTATGTTTTTGTATTGCATAAGTGGGGAAATAAAGTAATAGGTTCTTTTGAAAAGTTACTCAAGACATTACATGCTCTACACGTTTTCCCAGACTTCAGAGAGGATAAACTCTTTGTTGCGAATGAGGCAGAGAGAGAGAGAGAGAGAGTAACTAAGCTGAGTAAATGGACTTTCTAGTGACTCAACTTCTTGGATAAATGTTCCAAAAATTAAATCCTGCTTCAAGCATGGGCCCTTTAGTGCTCCTTTTGCGACCCGATGTGTCTTATATGGACATCTCCGTATGGGTATTATAGGAAGTGTTCTACATTATAAATCAATTCCCAGACACTGACAGTCAACCAAAAGCACAAATTATATCACAAAAGTGTGCTGTCTCTGGCTTTTCAATGTAGGATGAGAAAAGTAGAAAGGCAAATATGAGAAATTTATCAGTGCACAAAATAAGCCTAGTTTTCCAAAACTAAGGGAATTTTAGCTGCATGCTTATAAATCTCAGCCACTAGCCATCATCTCCCAAGAAATTCAGCATAATTACATCTGGGAAGAAATATCTATCCCTCATGAAAACCGTGAGGTTCAAAGAAGCACTTGAAGTGGTAGACAAAAATGCCAGCTAAAGTTAGAACTTACTGAAGTGAAATCAGAACTTTGTCGAAATACATCTTCATAAGGTCCAGGAGAAGAATGAGAAGACATGTAAACAACCCTAAGCTTGCACTCTTCTACAGTTCTTCCACCATCCTTATTAAACTGGATGCATCAAAGATAAATTAATAGAAGTATAGAACATTTATAAAAATAAAATAATACTAATATAATACAATAGGAAGAAGGTTATTCACTCTGTAAGCATATCACACAGATTCTCTCGACATAAAATTCTTACAGTATCTGGAGGAAGTTCATCAGTATCATTATTCACAACTGCGCTCTGTAGGAGGAATTTGTCCTTGCATTGCATATCCGCTGGGTACTCCTTTTGAGCTTGAAGGGTGACTGCAGACACATCAAAAACTTAACCTAAATATAAAATGCCAATCTGCCCTACTGAAAAGATAACGATCTTAGGATTACAATAGTAGATGATTGTGGAAGAAATTTTGATGTAACAAACAACAAGATAAAATTGTAACTATCAAGATAAAATTGTTTGAGTCTCTATTCTTACAAAAACAGGTGGTCAGCCCTATTTGGTTTTGTAACTATCACCTTTTTTGTAATAAAATTGTTACTTTACCAACAAAAAAAAAAACGATCAAAGGACACAGACAGTGAAAGAAGATCTGTCTAGTTGACATCCCTTCTTGATCAACTGCACCGATCTGGTCAAGGCGAAGAGGGGTATATCATATAATGTTTCCCATTTTACAGATGACTTCAAACTGCACAAAATGTATGTGAAATAATCCTTGATTCCTTCCCTTTTTATTGGTTAATTAGTATAGCAATCCCCATAATGGTAACTTTTCTGTGAAAATCAATATATTATAAAAGAAAACTTGTGCAGTGTGACACTTAAAGCCATTGAAGCATCGCTTCGTCACAATCCTGAAAGATAAAGGTGTGTAGTCTACCTAAGTGAGAGACAATTAGCAACTCACGTAAATCAATCTAAGCCACCACACAACATTTGGGCATATCTCTAGACTCTAGCTATATATAATCTAATGCAATAGCCCACTTTACTTCTAGGCTTGAGGTATGCTTTGATTCGGTTTCTGTAAAATTGTAGGCCAACAGTGTCTTGCGTACATATTCTGTTACAACAAATAACACTGTCTGTAATTTAGAAAAAATTATGTGAATTGCAAAGACATTCAAGCTCAAGAACGGCACCTCGAATGAAACCTGAATCCCAAGGCTGTATAATACCAGTGTTTGGTCGGACAAAGTACTTCTTTGGAGAAGTAGTTTTCACCTATCAAATAAGAACAAGCAGTATAGGTAGAGTGAACTATGGAAATGAGTTACAGAAGTCCTTAAAGAAGAAATGAAGGATTTGTGGAATTTCTGCCAATCGAGATGAAGCAAACCTTAAAAGCAACACATTGATCTGTGCTGTTTGTGACTTTAAGATCACAGTAGCTTTGTTTGTCCAACTCAACTGAGACAGGAAATGCCAGAACCACAACGAAACATGAGTGAGTATGACGAGTAAAAATATTCAAAAAGTATTTGATAAAATTGTAGTTAAGACAAAGATGCTTGATTCTCCAAATAATAACATTGCCATATAAAATGAAACAGGATAAAAAATATGATTTTGAACAGTTCTTTCACCATATCCACTTCTCAATCATATTCTTAATGTTGCACAAATAAGATTATTTCACAATGTCTATTAACTCTGAAGCACAGTGAGTATCAGAGTTATCCAACTTCTCAAGCAATAGGCAGTCACTTTGAGATCTGTGCTGTTTGTGACTTTAAGATCGCAGTAGCTTTGTTTGTCCAACTCAACTGAGACAGGAAATGCCAGAACTACAACCAAACATGAGTGTGTATAACGAGTAAAAATATTCAAAATGTATTTGATAAAATTGTAGGTGAGACAAAGACGCTTGATTCTCCAAATAGCAACATTGCCAATATAGCATGAAACAGGATAAAGAATATGACTTTGAACAGTTCCTTCACCATATCCACTTCTCAAACATATTCTTAATGTTGTACGATGAGATTATTTCACAATGTCTATTATCTCTTAAGCACCGTGAGTATCAGAGTTGTCCGACTAATTCTCAAGCAATAGGCAGTCACTTCCGATCAAATGAATGGAATTACACATGTCCACATCACAGAAAATCCTATTAATGAGAATAACAAAAATAGCACAGAGGTGATACTAGGCAGCATTTTTCCACCAAGTTACTGAAATCATACAAAAATCTTGCAAAACGTGGTTGCTTAAGGTTCTGCAAAATCTTTTCTTTTTGTAATGAACTAAAGAGTTTGAGAATGTTTTCCCACTCAAAATCTTCATGCAAAATAAATACTATTATCTATAAATGTTTGTAAAAACCAGGTTCAAGAAGATTTTCTCATAAGTTGTCCAAAGAGCTCATTTCTGGTCAATGTTGAAAAAGATCAACTGAAAGCAAAATCATTTCCCCTTTCTACTTACACATCTTAACTTTTAAACCCACACAACAAGATTCTTAAACAGAAATTCTTATACATTCAAATTGTCTTAACAACAAATCAACAATGAAGAGAGAGAGAGAGAGATCACATTGGAATTTGAGCTCCGGAGGACTAACAGATATCAACTGGTTGGTAGCACCAGCACTCATGATGAAAGCTGAAACCTGATCAATCACTCAAATCAAATCAATTACCACAAAAACCGATAACCAAATCACAAACACTAGCACCTATGTAAATCACAACAATGCATCTCAAAACAAACAAACAGATATCAATCACAATAACAAAACACACAGACGAAGAAAAAAAAAGATAAAATGAACCTTGATTAAACAAAAACTGATGATCACGGAAGGGTGCAAGGAAAAAAAAAAACTCAAATCAAACTCATTGAATTTTTTCTAGTGAAATTCGTAGGTGAAAATGCATTACCTGAAAACTCACTTAGCTATTCCGATTTCTGAGCAGAGAAAATAAAGAGAAATTTCCGTTGTGAAACCAAAACCTGATCAATCACTACGATAATCACTCAAATCTATCACAAAATTCTAGCACCTATGTTAATCACAACAAAGCATGTCAAAACAAACAAAACATATAACAATTGCAACAAAAAAACCGGACCTTAATCCAACGAAAACTCAATATCAGAGAATGGCATAAGGAGGGGGAAAAACTCAAAATCAAACTCATTTTGAATTTACTAAAGTGAAAATCAGAGGTCAAATTGCATTACCTCAAAACTCACTTAGCTACACACCAAATAAAAAAAGTGAAATTTTCCGTTCTGACTCCAAAATCCAATCAATCACTCAAATCAATTACAACTAAAATCAATAACCAAATCACAAACCCTAACATCTCTATTAATCACAACAATGCATCTCAAAACAAACAAAACATATATCAATCGCACAAAAAAAAAAAAAAATCGGACATTCATTAAACGAAAACTGATAATCACCGAACAGCGTAAGGAGAAAACGAAACCACAAATCAAACTAACAGAACTTTTTAGTGAAACTTCGGCTGTGAGAAATACATTACCTCAAATTCAATATCCCGAGCAAAAACAGATAAATATTTTTTTCAAATCGTCCGAAGTGAAATAGCATCTTTATCACTCAATCAATCAAATTAATTGCTACGAAAATCTATAACTAAATCACAACAATGCATCTCCGAACGAACAAAAACAGATATCAATCGCAAAAAAAAACGCACCTTAATTGAAAGAAAACTGAGGATCAGAGAAATGGCGAACGGAGAAAAAAAAACTTCAAATCAAAATTTACAGAGAAATCTGAATGAAATTCGGAAGGGAGAAAAGTGCATTACCTCAAAATTTTCCGAGCAGAGAGAGAGCGAAAAATGTAATTTTCGGTTGTGGAGATGTTTTTATAGAGGTGACACGTGGCGGAGAGAGAAAAAAAGGTCCGAGTCAAAAGGAGAAGTTAGGAGGGAGTGGGCTGTTCTGTATGTGGGGGATAGCTGATCTGTCAAACACAACTGGCTTAACACCATCAAATGATTATAATTATAAAATTAATGGTTAATTTGATTTGTTTATTGTCATCGTCCACCATTATCAACTAGACAACTATCATCATTACCAATACGTACCAATAATAATCATCATCATTATTCACCATCATCATTAGCGATAATTCACCATAGCTATTCAAGGCAGAGCTACGATAGTGTTAGGATCGAAAAAACACACTATATAGATCAAATTTTACTTTATATTAATAAATAGTATATATATTTTTTGAAAACCCTTATAGCCAATGCATATCCGTAGTGTAGTGGCAAGGGTATACGTAAAACTTACATGGCGCTTAGGTTTGGTTCCTTATATCTACATTTTATTTTTTTATTATGATCTGCTTAAAATTTGTAAGATATTTAAAAATGCACAATTTAATATGAAGTGAAAAATAGCTAAATAGCAATTGGGTGTAGAAGTATAATCACCATTATATATCATCATTTACTATAGCTTTCAACTTTCACATCAATGGCTATCATCGACCTATATAATTACAAAGTCACTATCACTATTAGCTCTAACAACACTAATAGCCAACACTAACTCCGATGGACACCTATACGCTACAACCACTGATGCTAGGCATAACCATTTCAACACAAAATATTTTATAAATATAATATTAGATTAGTTTAGTATTTTCTATTTATTTATTTATTTTTATATAAATGCAATTTATGTATACATCTAGATGTTAAAAAATAAAAGATCTTAAGTATTTAGTATTTAAATCTTAATAAGGCATTTTAATATTAAAATATGGATCTAAAATTCAAATAAATAAAAAGTTACTACTATTATGAAGCGAAATCATAGAAGAAGCCTCCAAAATTATCTCTACAACAGACATATTTTATATTTAGTTCAACAAATAAATTTATCATACGCTCATATTAAAATATTATCAAATGAAGACTAAAATTAATTAAAAATTATACTCATCAATCGTTTTTAGTTGTTGTTCTCCTCCCATCAACACTCATCTTGAATCAAAATCAAATTCTTTATGACAACATCAATATTCTTTTTGTGATTGTTGAGTTTGATTCCCAAGTTATCATCAACATGATTAACAACAAAATGAAGACTTTTTGGCAGATGCATCAAATTATTACTAATATCGAAAACCTCTCTAAGAATCCGAATTGCTCTTTTGTCCACATTTATTGTCCACAAACTTCAGAATCAGACGTAGGAGGAATTAATTTGTTATTAATGATGGATGATAATGTACTTCTCAGTCTTAACTACTTATTTAGCCTCATTTTGTGTAGATGAATACTCTCATTCCAATCTGGATATTTATATTCATTCTAACAACTCTCAAAACCACCCGGTGTGGACTCTTTAAAAAAAATCTTACATATATAATATAATTATTATATAAATAACTAGAACACCAAATATGAAAAAAATTAGGATGTCAAATGAGTAGAACTAATTTAATATGAACAAATCAAATAAGATAAGTTAATAAGTGAATAGATCGTTAATCCATTTAAAGGGTACATGATTGAGACAAATTAAGTCAAATGCATCCCAGATTCATAAGTTTAACTTTTATGCATTGACATTCGAATTCACAAAAGCTTATAAATACAAAAATAAACAAAAGCTAGTTTTCAAAACCAAGAACATATAAATAATAACTAAAAATAGTACAACAATTCCCTTAAACAACTAGTGAAGAGAGAATCAATGTCTACTAAAAGCCCAAAATTAAAATAAAGAGTAATATATTGTGTTCTCGTAAGATTCAAAAAAGAGTCGCATCTTGATGGTAATTGAGAAAATGAATACAATTTTAATTTATCAACCTTATAAGAATCTAATTAGAGATTGTAATTATAATGTTTAGTTCAGAGCTGTCTTCATCATTAGTTGGACTAATCATCACAAGATCTTGATTATTTTCTCCATTAATAATCCAACATGAAATATGAATAGCCTCATTTCCTTCAATAAATCTTACTTTATCAGCTCCCAAATCATACCAATTTGTTGAAATCATAGATAATAATCCACTTTCCTCTTTAATTATCTCCTCTCTTGAACAATTTTCCACCTTAATACTTTCAAAATTCTCTTTCACTAAAAAAGTGAAAATTGAAGAAATATTTTTACCAATTTTTCCCTCTATTTCTCCAATACATTTTGATGCAAGATTCTTGATGAATTCATTGTTGTTCATTTTCAAAGGGGTTTTGGAATTCTTGAAAATTAGAGTATTTGTGATTTGATTTTTTATTTTTGGACTAGTAGTAGATAGAGTTGGTGAAGAACCATTTTTTGTGAAATTTGGTGTGTAAAATGCTGGTATTTTTGGTGAGTCAATTTGTGAGACAAGGTTGTTGTGGATTTTGGACCAAGATTTTAAAAAATTTGTCATAGCAAAAGGGTCAGCTAGAAATAAGCTACAACTTATTCCAATTGAGTATCCTCCACACTTGAAATTTGTCACCTGAAAAATGAGTGAGAAGAAAGATTTAACATTGGAAAGTTAGTCATCGGATTACATTGGTAGCCGAGTCAGAATTTTCACTAGTAAAATTATATATATATATGTATTAAATATTGAATACTATTAACTTCTTTGTATGTTTACTTCTTATAATTTGAACGTCATTAATAAAAATTTCTAGCTCTACCACTAAATTCTAATTATTCTATCTACACAATATATAAAAAAAATTTGAAGAAGGGTGCTTTCTTACCAATATATGTGGTGTGCCCTATTGGCCTAATTCTAACATGTATGTGGTGCGCCCTATTGGCCTAAATCGAATGAAGGCCCTAATTGATCTGTCTTTAGAAAAAATATTTTTTTTTACAATTATTTAATCTAATTTTTTCACATGACGTGTTTAAAATCTCAAAAATAAAAAGTATTTTCGGTTATATTTTACATATCTTAGTTTAAAACCATAAAATTTAAAACTCTATTTTTGTTTTGTTTTTAAACTCTATATCAAATCAAAACCAGACAAACAAATTAAAACATGAGGATTATTTTCCAAGAAATTATTACTCCCTATGTCCAATTATGTGGCACCGTTCAAATTTTGAGAATCAAACAATTTAATTTTGATTGTAAGTTCGGACATGAATCTTTAAGTTTTCAAAAATAGAAATTATATATTTGAAAATTGTATAAAAAAAATATATTATAAGTGACAATAATTGATAATTTAAGATATTAAAAAAATTATTTACAATTAAAGAAAGACTGATTTATTTGAATCTTGAAATATGAAAAACATTACATAAATTGAAATGGAGAAAGTATTAAATTTATTCTTGTATTTACCTGGATTAAGAAAAGGGGAGAAAATTGAGGACTTGTTTCATGAATATCTTCCCAATAAACAAGTTCATTTTCTATATTTTCCTTCTTCTTGAGATCAATAAAATCAACCATATTCATTGGAAAATTAGCCTCAAGCATTCTAACACCAGAATCATTTGAAACTAATTCAAAATCATCCTCTAACTTTCTTAATCTTCCAGCAAATATTGGATTTTCAACTATTGCACTTCCCAATGACTCCTTAAACCAACCAGCGACTATCCATCCTGAATCCGTCTCTGACGCCTTGTTATAGTACAAAATCATGTGAAAACGCCTTTGTAGATTACCTAAGTCGAAATTCTCAGGTATCGCGATTCGCCTCGAGAATCGTGGATCGGTTATCTTTATTGGTATCACAGTTTGAATTGCTTCAACTTGCAACTTGGGAGATAAAATTGGAGCTCCATTTCCATTGCAATTAGTTGCCATTTTCAAAATACTTGAAGATAGTTGTGTAACATTACTAGGCTTTATATAGGCAAAAATTGGATTGACTTTTTAAAATTTATGGTCTAAAAACAAACTTTAAATTTTTGTGTAGCTATAAATTATTTCATTAAGGATAAGCTAGAAACTTTAACATTAAATTCCTTTTAATTACAAAAAAAGTGATATTCTTTTTTTAACGAATTAAAAAAAGTGTGTTACGTAAATTGAGCACATAGAATAAATGATTATCTTGCCTTTCTCTTTTCTTTTCTTTTTTGGTTTTCCATATGGGATTTATATTAGAGTTTGTTTAAATTCGAATTTACGCTAGAAAATTCTATATTAAATGGTAAAATGCTCTTTAAAAACGGTGATTTTGTGCTAAAAAAAACTCAAATTCGAAGCCTCTAATTAAAAATGATTATCTTGCCTTTCTCTATATTTATGGTGACAAGACAAGATGATATACTAGCTAGAAAAAGCTCATCATTAATTTTTTTTTAAAATCTCCATTTTATTTGTGGTGAATTTCCGTGCTACGCTCTCAATATATACATGAGGTTTGATCTAAGACATTATTTTTTGGAAAATATATTTATTTATCTAATATTAATATTTTGTGTAACCCAAAAATAATTATTGCTCTCTCTGTCTCTAATTACTTGTCTATTTTTTCTTTTTTAGTTGTATCTAATTACTTGTCCATTTTGACAATTCAAGAAAGGACAATATTTTTTTCTCTATTATACCCTCAATTTAGTACTTTGAAAAATGTAAAACTTCTTGAAAATCTTAAGTTTTTAATTCATCCACTTCATAATTAATAGTGATAAAATGGTAAACTCACTGTATCAATTATTATTTTCTTAATACGTATGAAATTTGCAAATTATCTTAACCTAATATCATTAATTAATAAATGGACAATTTCCAATTTTTTCTTAAGAATGCCAATGGGGAAAAGACAAACAAAATAAATAAATTAAAGTGAATGATAATAATGTAGGTGATCTGTCGATTTATTTATTTTCGTCATAAATTGAATCATCCAAAAACAATTGATCAAATATATTAATTATTTTCTCATACCTAACACCATTTAAGAAGTTGTGCTGGAAAAGTAAAGCAAAATAATTATATAGGAAACAAAAAAAAAAGAGGCAAGATAATAATTTTGACACAAGTAATTAACGCTTCCTCTGTCCCTAATTATTTGTCCATTTTTTATTTTTTAGTTGTCCCTAATTACTTGTTTGTTTTGACAAATCAAGAAAGGACAAAAAAATTTATCTATTATACCCTCAATTAATTACTTTGAAAAAAAATCTTAAGTTTTTAATTCATCCACTTCATAATTAATAGTGGTAAAATTGTAAATTCACTATGTTAATAATTGTTTTCTTAATAGGTGTGTTGATTCAAAAGTGGACAAGTAATTAGGGACAAATGGAGTAAGTGATAGTTTAAGTATGAAACTTATAATGACCATGTTATTAGTTACTTGTGTTAAAATGAGTTAGACTGAAATAAATTAAAAATCGAATGACAACTACATGCTTAATTTTTACTAAATTTTAAATTATTTGTTTGTTTTGTTATAATTTATTTAAGAACTTAAGATTCTAACTTGCATGTATGATAGTGTAAAGTTATCTATTTAGATAATTAGATTACTTAAAGATAATTGCATTTTATAATATTTGTAGATTGGTAGGTCAAGTTTTTTTAAAGCTAGCAGCGTTTGACTAAGGCTAGTTGGACATGTGATATGAAATCATGATTTAAAGTTTGAAATTTTGTTCGGATGTAATTTAAATTTTTTAAAATTGTATTTTTTTTCATATATAAAAAGTTCACATGTTGTGAAAACTATCGAAATTTCTTCAATTCTTTTACAATCTTAATAAATGAACAAATCGTAATTCATAAATAAGATTACAAAATATCCTAAGACACCTTATTGATAAATCACAATTCTCCATATGCCTTTTTATAAATAAATATGTATTGTTACAAACTTTCAAATAAACATAATTTATAAAGATTCACTAGTTAACAATAATAGTAATTAGTTATTCTCTAATATAGTCATTTCACATGGTACGGACAATTTCTTCACGCCAAACATGACTCTTTTATTGCAAAAAATAAAATAATAGATCTTTTTTATACAATACTATAAACTTATGGGTCAAGTTTAATATTATTTTATAAAATTGAAATCATAATTAGAATCCAAATTAGCTTTTTCAAAAGTTCGAAATATGAAATGATAAATGCTTTTTGAAATCATTTTTTCAAAAGATATATGTAATTGCATGTTCAAATGCACCCTAAGCTTTTAAAGCACTAGATTTCTTTCTTATTTTTCGAAAGCTAAAAAAATACTTCTCTTATCTTTTCTTTTTTGAAATAATTGTTAGAAAGATATTCTTAAAATTATTTAGTTAGTTGGGGGATATGTTTTAGGCAAAAACATAATGATGGAAATATTTTTAAACCAAAAAGGTAATAAAAAAAAAAATCTACCTATTTCAAATGACTTATTATATATAGTAAATTAAAACTATTTAAAAATAAAATAATATACAACGTGTTTTGCGAACGCCTCGCAATAATTGTATAACATTAGTTATTGGAGTTGTCTCTTCATAATTGAGCACTTGTAACATTTAATACAATGTTTCTTTGGTACAACTGCATATTTCATCTGTCCACTTTTAATTGTTTTATTGCGCTTTTTAAAAGTCAATTTGACCAATTTTCAAGTTTAATTCGATTAAATTAATTCGATTGCTTAAACAAAAAATTTAATTATTAAAAAACTATGCGAAAAGTACTATAAGTTCCATTTTTTTGCATATCAATATGATGAAAAAAATACATCATAAAATGTTAGTCAGAGTTATTATCGTTTGACTCTAAAAAAAGAACTATGACTATTAAAAGTAGACAGAGATAGAGGTAGTATTGTATATCTATTTATGGATCTTTATATTACATCATGCATGATTATTTTTATATATAAAAAAAATGAATTGTACAAACAAAATTAAATTGTCAGAGTCCTTTTAATTTCCACATGCATAATAGGGCGGAGCTAGTATGTAAAGTATATGTTCAATAAAATACAATAATTTTAATTCAAATCCTATATTATATTAGTTCAAATTTCAAATGCCGTTAGTAGAAAGAGATGTTTGGACTTTTAGTTAATATTGGAGGATTTTTTGTTTGAACGATCTTAACAGTCTTAAGTGATGATTACTTGTCTACTATATCTCATATTTGATTGAGTTTTGATTACGTGATTAGCAATTTCAAGATTATTTATGTCACGATTGTTGTATTATTTTTATACCATACTAAAATCGTTATCCTACTTAAAATTCTCATCAATATGTTATCTTTATGTTGATAATATAACGTATTCGCCAACCAAACGACCTATTAGAGTCAGCTTTGATTGACTTAATGCTATTCAAAACCCACCATTCTAGGTAATAAAAGGGTCCTACATACAATCAATTATCTGCCTATAATAGGTCTTTATTATTCAAATGTATAATTAATTAAGTTGTTAGTTGGAAACAGGTGAATGTTGAACTTAGCTCTAAAATAATTAATGTTCATGAAGATGTAGGTGACAACATTAATTGTTCATCAAATTAATTGGAACAGATAGATTTTGAATTCTTTTTTTTTTACAAAGTAAATAAGACTTGCACAAAACCAATTATATGTGACCTACCAAAAAGGTCTTAACCAACTGGAGTTAATAGGTCTGCTATGTTGATGGGGAATTAATATGATTGGTGTTCGTAAGATATCGGGGGAGTCAAATGAACGGGTTAGATAGAATTTGAACGAGTTAGGCTTAATTTTTGTGGATCGAAATGTGTTGAGTTAATAAATATTCCCTCTTACACCAATTTATATGATGATTTGATTGATATAAGAAAGAAAGAAATACTTTTGAAACTTATAATCTAAAATAAGTCATAAATATTTGTGTGACTACAAATCATCTTATTAAAGATAAAATGGACATTTCAAAGTTAAATTATTACAACAACAACATATCCAATGAAATCCTACAAGTGAGGTATGAGAAGGATTGAAATACGTAGACCTTATTACTACCTCGTGGAGATAGAGATCTCGTTTCTAAAAGACCCTCGACTAAAGCTAAATTAATACTAATATAAAATGTGTTATTCCTCTTTAGACTGAAACTGAGACAGGAGAAGTAACATGTTAGCAAGATCATATTTTTATGGATTAATTTTATCATTCCTTCCTGTCTTTTAAAATTTTTGTGTGTCCTTAAAAAGACACTTCTAGTTTATATTATTCAAAGACATATTTAAAAAAATTAATTTTACGAATTTTAAATTATACAAAAACAAATTCAAATATTAATAACTTAATTTTAAAAGTTTAAATTTACATATATTTAATAAATTTTACGATACAAATACATTATTTAGGACAAATTTATTGATTTCGGATGAATCTATAAATTACCTTCTAGCTCAACCCATGATATTATGTGTCCTTTCAAAAGTGTACACATATTTAAAAAGATATTTAATAGCAATAAATATTTTACTACTTGGCCAAACAACTATTTATCTCTCTTAAATGTCTCTCTCAATTAACACGTGCTAAACGGACACATCATACTTTCGGTCGGGTCAAGGCTTTCACTCTATATTAAAACGAATTAAAATAAAGCGGAAAATCTATCGCAAATTTTTAAAATTCAATATGATAAAGTGTTGTTTTTTTATCATCAATCGACATCAATAATGTAATAGTAAGGGTGATTTTTTTTAATTTTAAAAATAGTAATAAATGCTTCTTGCTTTTCTAGAAAATGAAATATTTTTAAATCAAAGACGGATGCACAATATAATATGATACAAGTTCGATTGAACTTTGTATCTCTGGCCTAAACTCAATATATGTGTTGACAATTTTTCAAAAATATGTATATATAAATATAATAAACTGTAAACTTAATTATAGAAGTTGTGAGTTTTGTGACAAACGAGGAATTAATCAGATTATAATAATTTTTTTGGAGATGATAATAATATTTTTGATCAAAAAGATTATAACTATAAAGAGTCATTCGGTGTGAGGTATAAAGTATAATAACCACATGATAAAATGTAGGATTATTTGTTCTCATATTTGGTTGGAGGTATTAGATAGTCCTTGGATTATTTATCTCACCATTTTTGTCATAGTGATAAAATAACTTATCGCAGAATAAATTATTTTGAAATAACTTGCTCTCAACCAAACAACTCATGAGAGTTCCCCAACTGTACATATTTATGGACATACCTATCAACCTAAAGAGTTGTTGCTACTCAACTTGAGAGGAAAACTTAGTTATGGCATTAATTGTTAAATATTGGTCTTAACTCTTAAGCCTATGTTATTACTTTGATATGCTAAAAGTAATAAATAAAAGTGAAAATGTACTTTTAATATTGTGGACAAGTAAAAGTAAAAATATATTTTTAAATATAATGGACAAATAAAAGTGAACGAAAAAAGTATTATTTATCTCTCTCAAGCGTCACGTAATTAACACACGTTGACACTTCTCTAAAGAACAAAAATTTTAAAATCAAGGGTGGATGCACAATATATGGTACGAGTTCATACTTGATCCAAACTTCATCTATATTGAGAAATTCACTAAATATATACCTATAGTGAATTGCAAATCTAGTAGCACCAAATGGATTGTAAATTTTGTGGCAAGTAAATGATCGTCAAAATTTATAAATTTTAAATCTTGAATCGATCTTTATTTCAAGTAAGTTTAATTTTGCAATTTTGTCAAAACTACAAATATTATGAACTTGGAGATGATAAAATTTGGTTTGGTCAAATAAATTTTTACTTTATTACTATTGTCTGGACCAAAGCATGAAAAACATTATTACTATAGTCACCCCAACTGTGTACAGGACAACTTGTCAACCAAATGTGTGGTTCCTACTCAACTTGAGAGGGACAACTTAGTTTATGAAATTGATGTTCTCAACTTGGCATGACATGTAAAATTAATCTTAGGTTGTTTGATGGGAAGAAAATATCTTCATCATTATTTGTGCTATTTATAATTTTATGACAAAAGTACTCATTACCCCCTGAACTTGAAGCTTTTTATACGGTGTACACCTAAACTAAATTTCGTTTTAATTATTTCTGAACTTGTTTATTCCTCCGTCGCGTACACCTTTTTTGTCCACCTGCTCCTATTGTGACTACACGCGTGCGACAGCTGGCAAAAGTGGTGATGTGGATTTCCACCTGGATAAATAATAGCCACCTAGATAAATTATTATCGCAAAAAATAAATTTCTTAAATTTAAAATTCATTGTTTAAAAGTTATTTTTGAATAAGGGCTGATTTCGCGGAACTTCTTCTGGATTTGGGTTTTTCTAGACGTGAAGTTGGTCGATTAAATTTCAAATTTGTCTGAAATTCTTACCAAGTAAGTGTTAATCTTTGTTTCCTTTACTTTTCATTTACATTTTTCCCTATTTTTCGTTTAAAATATGCCAAATATTAAAGAAAAATAGAGATTTTACGTTTTTTTACCGTTGTAGCTTTGTGATGTGGCAAAAAAAACTTCCTCACGCGCCTAGTAGAGTGTGTTGTCAATTTCTACGTCAGGTGGACAAAAACGGTGTACGCGACGGAGGAATAAACAAGTTCGGGGAGGGTAATTAAAACGAAATTTAGTTTAGGTGTACACCGTATAAAAAGCTTCAAGTTCAGGGGGTAATGAGTACTTTTGCCTAATTTTATAGCATAATCAATGTAATTTCGTAAGTGAGATCTGAAGAGGGTGTGAATATAACTTTATATTTATCTTGTGATGGTAGAAAAGTTTGAACATGTGCATAGGAGATGCACGGATATCCCAGTGCAGAGGTGTGAGAAGTTGACTATGGATGATTTCAACAGAGGTAGAGATAGGTTGAAGAAGTATAGGAGAAAGGTGATTAGATATGACATGACACAAATTTCAAATAGAAGGTTAGGAAGGACACATAGTAGGATAGGAGGTTAGGTAATTAGTTGAGCATTGTGTCGTTGATTCCTCTTTACTATTAGTAGTATTACTCTTGTAGTTCCTTTGTCCTTTGAGGTTGGTTACTATGTGTGATATTTTTTTTCCACTTAGATTATCGTTGTAGCTTGTTATGACTATTGTTTAGGATGATTGACAGGTTTGTCTGTAGTATTTTGCCATGACTATTGTAATGGTAAAGTCTAGTAACACTTTACTCTTCTCAGACCCTACTTTGTAGGATTACACTAAATTTGTTATAGTTGCAAATGCATGCCACATTTATTGGGAAAAAACAAAATATTTGGGATCAAAAGCGGTTAGTGGTAACTATTGACTAAGGTTCTTGACATGAATTAAGCTAAGAATGTGGAATAAATTTGTATCATCACTGTCTTCAAATAAAGTATCTCATCTTTTATAGACTATTAGTGTAATAAGAGCAAATATCGATTAAAAATTCACCCTAAGATAATATTCTCGAAACTACTGAGAACGAAGGTAGAGAGACTGTTTCCAACCGACAATTAGTTAAGACTCATAATTGAAAAAGAAACATAATTGTTTTTGAATAAACTCCAACCAAAACTGATTTGATAAGTAAACATCTAAATTTTACACTCTAAAGAACAATTATAAAGGTCTCAAAACAAAATCTAACAAAGGAGTGCCCAAAGGTTCCGGGAAATATGCTGTTATCATCAAAAGCCAAATATCATAAATGATGGAAAAAGGAAGACGGCTCAGATGACAAGAGTTGCCCCTCTTTTAACTAATCCATACAGGACTTGCTCCCTTACTTGGCAGCCAAGGAGGGGAATTGGCCAACATCTTCGATGGATGGGGCTGAAACGCTGTTGTTTCCAACATATCCACCACCGCCATTACCTCTTCCACGGCCACGACCCCTACCACGCCCACCAGAGCGGTAGTAACTTTCTCCCTCAGCAGGCTTCAGAAACTCGTTTATGTTTTGAGTCTGTAAGAAATTGAATGTATCAAAAACACACAATTGAAACAGTAATTAAATCTATTGAACTCAAATCATTTGTGGATCAATGTCTTGTCTTCAGCACATTATGTACTAAGATTGGGTACCCTACTAAAGTGAATATTTTCACCGTTCATCTTGTGAAAATAACAGTATGCAACGACTTTAAAATTAAAATGATATTGTGGTGAAACCACAAACTATAATATACTGACACCATAAGAATGCACACGCAATACTGGGGAAAATTCAAATAATGACACCTACACATTTGTTTATCCCCTATTCCATTTTTCATCGAAAATACAATCAAGGGAAGAGAAAGGTTTCTTTGCAGCTGGTGAAGTATGAGTGGAGATTGACCTTTCAGTCTAAAAATAGCATCTACTTATTTTCCGGAATTCTGGAGGTCCAAAATAAAACACTTTTGCCCCCAAGGCCTAGCTCAAGTGGCAAAAGGTGGAGGATTTGTAGCTTCGGTCGCAGGTTCAAGCCCCACACCATGCAAAGCGAAGCCCGGTATTTAAGTGGAGAAGGGTAGAGGGGCGGGCCCATTATCCTCCCAGTTTAGAAGGCTGTGATTGGTCCAAAGGGCGGGTCACAAACAAATTTCTCGGTTATCAAAAAATAAAAAAATAAAAAAACACTTTTTTTCAATTGGGAGGGGCGCTGCAGGATGGATTCCAAAATGATGCTACAATACCACATAGCCAGCTAAAAAGAAGAAGCACAAGTACCTTTTTGGCTTTTTCCACTGCCTCCTTTTTCTTATCTTTCTCAGCACCCTGCCCAGACATACAAGCATGATGAATATACCAGCATACGACACAATCAAGTTCCTAATAGAGCAATCAAAATATAATAGCAGCAACCACTAAAATAACTCACCAATTTGATGAAGATCTCATCATCATTCTTCTTGTTTGAGAGAAGTTGCATGGATTGAAGTTCTTTGTCCAAATTAACCTTTCTTTCCTCCTGCTTTAGAGCCACCAAAGCCTTCCTCTTCTCCTCCATTACCTTCTCATACTCCTCGAGGGTCATTTCCTACAACATAAGAAGAGATAAATAATTAATAGTTCCCGGGTAGTGATCATAGATACATATGGAAAATAACAACTGGAATCATGCAAATAACACTAGCTACAACATTGTAAATCAAACCGCTACGAGAAAGTTAATCCATAAGTACTAATCAAAGTAAAGAAGCACCTAGTCTACCAGAATAGTCTACCAGAAAAAATTAGTTAAAAGTTCATAGAAATATCTGCGACAGGAAATGTTTATAACATCATAATGCTAATTTAAAAAGAAACATAGTAGTAAATGAAAAAAACAATACCAGCAAGTGGTTGTTTTATTTTAGTCGGTGCTTATTTGTTAGTTCCTGGTCTATATTGGAAGAGGTATGAAACTACCATAGAAAAAACTGGGATAAATATTGAAGAACTTACCAACAATAAATAAAATACATTACTGGTTTCGACAAGTTAGATTGCATTGGAATATGGACAACTGAGCTGATATTCCTTGTCCAAAATGATTTAATCGACAAGGAGAGACAGTCCAAGAATTCAATATTGAATTTGCACCTCATTCTCTCCCCTCCTTCCCCCCAAGAGCAACCCCACTTAAGAGAATGATAGTGCCGTGACACAGATATTAATTTGCAACAATAGAACTAGGGCATGTAAGCAAACAAAGCAAATAATGGTCTTCACCACAAAATGTCAGTTACCTTTTCCTCAGGTTCCTTCTCTTCTGGCTCAGCAGCAGTAGAATCCTTATTGTTATCTCCAGCATCTTCCTGTCCAGCTTGTTTCTCAGCCTCGACAATTTTCTCACCATCAATAACAGGTACTTCAGTCTCCCTGAATTTGGAATAAAAATCAACATTAACCTATCAGAAAAAAATTAATAGGTAAAGCCAAGGACAATAAGGAAACAAAAAATAGAGATGATAATCTCACGGTGCAATATCATCTGCAGTAGTTCCCCAATTCCCACGACCAGAGCCCTCCCGTTTAATATACTCATTCCTATACAATAGAACAGAACAATAAAGATACACACATGTGCACAAGAAACAAAGACAACAACAATAAGAACGCCTTAGAGCTATTGAACAACCCAACAAAGGGAATAGTGAAACGCACTTGTGTGAATTCCATAAATAGCTGAATCACTTACCCACGGCCAGTGCCACTTCGTCGATCAAACACTTTCCTTGGGCGTTCAACTTCTCCTTCTGCAGCATCCCCATTATTGAAACCACCACGACGACCTCCATAGAACCCCCCACGAGATCCACCGTATCCACCTCTCCTTTCAGAGACCTTTCCTGATTCTCCATTTTCTGGAGCACTGTACCGCCCAGAGAACCCATTATTGCTGCCAAAAGCATTCTCATCAGCAGCAAACTCTTGGTTAAAACCACGTCCACGCCCACGACCACGGGCTCCTCCACGTGGACCCCCACGGCCTCCTCCTCTCTGGCCATCACTCCTGGCTTCCCTCACTGCACAAAAATTATGACACAAATAAGCGATGGGAAAAAATATACTCCCTCTGTCCATATAAGTCAATTGTTGGGGTTATGACACATCCCTTAAGAAAAATATCAAGGACAAAAATTAGAGGTTACTTTCCATTATTAACATTTTAATTATCCCCAAACTGTTCTCCCATGTATACTAGTTAAGAACCTTCATTAAATTAAGGGTAAACATGGGAAAAAAAAGTACCAATAATTTTCTTGAACTTAAAACAATCACTTATTTTGATCTATGAAAAAAGTCAAGGTAATTCTCTTAATATTAAAGGGCTAATACACAGGCGCAGCTTCGAAAGTAAAGAGTCTGCACAACTTATAGCCAGAGGGAGAACCATTTATGAAAACATATGTAGTACAACACAGGAATCAGGTAAAGACAAACTCAATATGTGATATAGAAGTTGATTCACAACAGGTTAAAACTAAAGAGCAGCAAAGTCCAAAGAGTTGTTTTTTTTATGACCGAGAAATTCATGTGACCCACCCGCCCTTTGGAACAATCACAACCTTCTAAACTCGGTGGATAATGACCCCACCCCTCTACCCTTCCCCACTTAAATACAGGACTTCGCTTTGTGAGGTGTGGGGCTTAAACCTACGACCTAAGCCACAAATCCTACCTTTCGCCACTCAAGCTAAGTCAAAAGAGTTAACTTCCCTGTTATAGAAATACGGTCCTACTGAATAACACAAGATATGACACATCAGACAGAGGAGACGATCAAAAAAACACAAGACTGACGTATCACAATTTCCAGCCAATCAAATCCACATACCATAAGTCCATAACCATAATTTAATCTCACAATCACAGAGGACATTATCATTAAGAAACCTACCATTAATACAAAGATAAATACTTTATACAGCAAGAGAATAGACATTGAAAGTGAATATGAAGACAAGTATCACCATGCAAATAGAATGTATTCTCATTAAAGGCAAAAAAAAAAAAAAAAAACTAAATTTTCTACACGGACGGATCTTTTTCCTCACGAATCATATAATACCTAACACATTAAGAAATATATGATGAATATACACCAACCCAAATCACAAAAATGTTCAAAGATTGAATATTTACCAGCCTGAGAAGGAGGAACCGGCTTGGAGGGCAACTTAGCAGCAGGCTTAGTAGGCTGAACTGGACCCTTCTTGGCTGGTGCAGATGCAACAGGAGCCTTTAGCTGCTGAGCAACAATTAGCAAACTTGGGTCCTCAGCATCATCATCCAAAAGGTCGAATGGGTTCAAAGTAGCCATTTTTTTACCTCTTCTCGGAGTTCCTAAACAGATATATAGAAAGAGTGATGCAAAGAACCGATATTTTCAACAAATCAAGAAACCCCTATAGATTAAAATCCATGTGAAGATGAATTTATGGGTAAATTTGAAGAGAAACAAATTTGTGGGTATTGTGAAAACCTAACCAAAGCGGCTGATAATTGAAGGACTGAAGTGAACGGAAGCTTAAAAACCCTAGATATGGTGAGGGTGGGAGGTTATGTGTATGTTTTGGGTATGGGCCGGGCTGTGGTTTGTTTGTTGAAGTTTCTTGGGCCTTTAGTTTGTCTAAATATAATCGTATTTCATTGATGGGTATACATGCTTATTATGAAACTTACAGAAATCTCACTAATTTAAAAGTTAAGTACTTAGATATATTTTTATTTGCAGTATTATAAATTTTATTAGATTTTAGTGCATTCAGATACTTGTATCTCGAGATACATGGGTTTAAAAATAGGTATAAATTGTTCTAGATACATTGTATCGAAGTGGATTCACATGTTGCTGCGATACATAAGAAATACATTCCTCTTATCTTGATCACCGCTCTCATATGTATCTTCTATCTCAGATACATCTGAATCACACCAAATACATACAAATACATATAGCTAGTGTGATTCACATGTATCAGGATACGTGACTATGTCACTAGCCTTCTTCCTCATCTCGCCGTCTCTCTCCTTAATTTAGGATATCTTATAACACAAATTCATATATCTAGATGTTTTTTTCTCAATGTATGGTAGGAAATGATTAATTAGTGATGAAATATTTAATTATTTGGAAGTATAGGTAAAATTATTATACATAGTATGTATGTATGTATGTTTAATAAGTTAGTTTTCACAACTAATTACATATATATAATTATCTAACAAATATACAAATACAATCATTGATACAAATATATATACTAATAATTACATATATACATTCTAACATGTAGCAACAAATTATAGTTATTTTACATTGTTATGTTTCTAATCTTGGCTATTTTTGAAATTTGCCCCCAAAAAACATCACATTCTTGTAAAAATAAAATAAAATATATATATATATATATATATATTGCCTTTTAAATTCTTATTTTACCTTGAATATATATATACATACAATTAATGGACTTGCTCGAAAAGCTTTACTGTTAGATTGAAAATTGTCATAAATTGCATCACGAGTCCTAAGAATAGGATACTTTAGTCCATGAACAGGCTACAATGGCCATCATTTTCTTAACATGATTGGATTTTTCTTTTACCCAACAGAAAAGCACAATTTTCAGAATCTACTTAATCCTTTATCTCGTAGAAAAAGATTTACAACTCTATAAATAAAAACGATTACAATCCCAAAAACACCCCATCTCATTTGCAATACTGCATGACAAGACTTTCAAAATAAAAGGACCAGATATTCCTCCTCGAAGAATATATTGAATTTGTTACCAGAAAATATGAGTGAACCATTCTTGTAACATTATATAATCTACTATTAAGTTCATAAAATGATGATACTACACCATGTTCAACAACAATAACCAAAATCAGAAAGAAAGAAAGAAAAAATAACCAAAAATGTTACAAAACTGGCATCCAACTTTTAGCTCACGCTGATCAACATAATCCTACACAGTATAAAAACAAATCAGGTAAAGAGACTTCGATAATTTTCTCAAAACATCACACAATCTAAAGACGATATTAGAGTTTTGTCAATGAAGAGTCTAACTAAGCAGAAAAAAACTCAACTCATATCAATTTCAAGCTAAGCAAGGATCTATTATGAGATTCTCAACAACTAACGTACAATGAGTTAAGACATAAAACAACATACACAGTAAATCCTACTACAATTGAGGTCAGAGAAGGGTAGGGTAGAGTCTACACAGACCTTACCCCTTCCTTGTGGAGGTAGAGAGATTGTTTCCGAGGGATAGAGTTAGACGTCGTTATTGAAAAATAAACAAAATTGTTTCTATAAACTCCAACCAAAACTAATTTGATAAGTAAACAAGAAAGTATTAAGATTAAAGCCTAACACCTAAATATGAAGGAAAAGGGTTTTCATAAATGTATAAAAAAAAATCAACAAAAAACCAGGGCATACACCTTTCAGAAACCATCTAAATTTACACTAAAGAACAATTATAAAGTTACCAAAAAAAAATTCTAATACAGGAAAACCAAAGGGTTCCAGGAAACATTATGTTATCATCAAAGCCCAAATTTCATAAATGACGGAAAAAGGAAGACAGATCAAACGACAAAAGTTGCTTCCTTTTTTACCTAATCCATGCAGGACTTGCTCCCTTACTTGACAGCCAAGGAGGGGAATTGACCAGCATCTTCAATGGATGGGGCTGAAACACTGTTGATTCCACCATATCCACCGCCATTACCTCTTCCACGGCCACGGCCCCTACCACGGCCACCAGGGCGGTAGTAACTTTCTCCCTCAGCAGGCTTCAGAAACTCGTTTATGCTTTTGGTCTGCAAGAAACTGAATGAATCAAGCCTCACAATTGAAACAGTAATTAAATATATTGAACACGAAAACATTTGTGAATCAATGTCATCTCTTTAGAAAAAAGAAAAACAGCATGCAATGATTTTAAAATTAAAACAATATTGTGGTGAAACCACAAATTATAATATACTGACACCGCATAAATGCATATGCAATGTTGGGGAAAATTATAATAATGACACCACCACATTTGAATACATGATATTACTTCCCTATTCCATTTTTCATTGAAAATACAATCACGGGAAGAAAAAGGTTTCTTTGCAGCAGTTAAAGTATGAGTGGAGGTTGACCTTCCAAATCTAAAATAGCATCTACTTTTCCGGAATTCTGAATGTCCAAAATAAAAAACATTTTTTTTATTGGGCCGCTTGCGCTTGCAGGGCGGCAGGATGGATTACTCTCCCCTCAAGCAAAGACCCTTCTAGGTACATAACATAAGACAAATAAAGAGTTTATATAACATAATGGATTCCCAAGGAACGCATAAAGAAATGATGCTATAATACCAAATATAAGCACTTAAAAAAGAAGTTTAAGTACCTTTTTGGTTTTTTCCACTGTCTCCTTTTTCTTATCTTTCTCAGCACCCTACCAAGACATAAAATTTCAAGCATGATGAATATACCAGCATACAACACAATCAAGTTCCTAAGACAGCAATCAAAATATAATAGCAGCAAGCACTAAACAACTCACCAATTTGATGAAGATCTCATCATCATTCTTCTTGTTTGAGAGAAGTTGCATGGATTGAAGTTCTTTGTCCAAATTAACCTTTCTTTCCTCTTGCTTTAGAGCCACCAAAGCCTTCCTCTTCTCTTCCATTACCTTCTCATACTCCTCGAGGGTCATCTCCTACAACACAATCAGAGATGAATAATTGATTCCGGATAGTAATCATAGACACATATGAATAAAAACAACTGGAATCATGCAACTACCACTAGCTACAACATAGTAATTAAATAGCTATCAAAAAGTTATTCCACATATACTAATCAAGGTAAGAAGTAGCTAGTCTACCAGAAAACATTAGTTAAAAGTTCATAGCTATTTCATAGAAATATTTGCAAGTGGTTATTAAAAAGAAACAGTGAGTTGTAAATGAAACAATCCGAGCAGTAAGTGGTTATTATATTTTAGTCAAGCATGAGGGCATAAAAGTCAGAAAAGAAAATGGTGCTCCCAAATGGAAAAACAGTAAACAGCTACTTTAAAGTCGATGCATCCTACTTCAACAAGTTGGCTTTTACTACTATTCTACACTGCCACAGCCCCCACCCCACAAAGGCCATTTCGGCAGATGGGCAAAGAGGGAGCTAATAATTGTAGAGTAAGGTATCTGCCAATTGATATGTAGAATCATCTGTTAGAAGACGATGATAATTCTGAAATTCCAAATTCCTCCACTTACCTTCAAATGCATGTGTAGCAAACTACAAATACAAAGCTTATAGGATGGCCATTCCAACTTAATCTTACATGTGAATACAAGCAACACATCGTTTTTAGCTCCTGGTCTATTGGAAGGTATTAAACTACCATAGAAAAAACTGGGATAATGTTGAAGAATTTATCGACAGTAAATAAAAGCCAGTTCTGGTTGCGAAAAATTAAACTGAGCCAGTATTACTCGTCCAAACTGATTTAATCGACAAGGAGACAGTCCAGGACTTCAATTTTGAATTTACGTTTCATAGCCCCCTCCCTCCAAAAAAAAGCCCATCCAAGAGAATAATAATGACGTGACACGATATTAATTTGCAACAGCAGAATTAGGGGATGTAAGCATGCAAAACAATGGTCGTAACCAGGAAATGACAATTACCTTCTCCTCAGGTTCCTTCTCTTCTGGCTCAGCAGCGGTAGATTCCTTATTGGTGTCTCCAGCATCTTCCTGTCCAGCTTGTTTCTCAGCCTCAACAATCTTCTCACCATCAATAACAGGTACTTCAGTCTCCCTGAATTTGGATTAAAAACCAACATTGAAACTATAAGAAAATCTTGATATGTAAAGACAAGGGCAATAAGGAAACAAAAAAATTGAGATGACAGTCTCACGGTGCAATATCATCTGCAGTAGTTCCCCAATTCCCACGACCAGTTCCCTCCCGTTTAATATACTCATTCCTATACAATAGAACAGATCAATAAAGATACAGACATGTGCACAAGAAACAAAGACAACCACGATAAGCACGCCTTAGAGCTATTGAAAACCCCTACAAAGGGAATAGAGCCATGCACTCGTGTGAATTTCAAATAACTGAATCACTTACCCACGGCCAGTTCCACTTCGTCGATCAAACACTCTCCTTGGGCGTTCCCCTTCTCCTTCTGCAGCATCCCCGTTATTGAAACCACCACGACGACCTCCATGGTACCCCCCACGTGATCCACCGTATCCACCTCTCCTTTCAGAAACCTTTCCTGATTCTCCATCTTCTGGAGCACTGTACCGCCCAGAGGATCCATTATTGCTGCCAAAAGCATTCTCATCAGCAGCAAAGTCTTGGTTGAACCCACGTCCACGCCCACGACCACGGGCTCCACCACGTGGACCCCCACGACCTCCTCGCTGGCCGTCACTCCTGGTTTCCCTCACTGCTCAAAATAATTAATACACAAATAAGCTATGGGAAAAATTATACTCCCTCTGGTTCATGTAAATGAATTGTTGGGGTATGGCACACCCCTAAAGAAAAATATTTAAGGACAAAAATTAAAGGTTACTTTCCACTATTACCCTTCAGATAATTCCCAAACTATTCTCCTAGAAAATGTATAGTAGTTAAGAACCTCATTAAATGAAGGGTAAATATGAAAAAAAAATCCCAAAAATTTTTCTTCAACTTTGAGCAATTCACTCATTTTGAACTATGAAAAAAGTCCCAATAGTTCACTTGATATGGAATAGAGGGAGTCCTATTAATGAAAACATTTGTAGTACAACACATGAAACAGGTATAAAAAAACTCAATATGTGACCTAGAAGTTGATTCACAACAGATGAATACTGAACTACAATAAAGGAAAACTAAAGAGCAGCAAAGTCCAAAGAGTTTACTTGCCAGTTATAGAAATATAATCCTACTAAACACAAGAGCAACAACACTAAATATGACACATCAAACAGAGGGATCAATCAGGAAACACAAGAATGACGTTTTCTACAAGAGATTATTATAAACTGTCACACAAATAACCGTACTTTACTCCCACAATCACAGAGGAAAATATCTTCCCATCCATTTGCGCAGGATCATATTTACTAAATAAAAGACAGAAAATAACTGCGTTAACATTGAGAAACCTATATCCTTCGGGGTGGCCCAGTGGTTTGGGCTTGGGACTTCTATGTTGGAGGTCTCAAGTTCGAAACCTCTTGCTTGGGTGCGGCTGCGGATTTCCATTGTCATATTAATTTCATATATTTCTATAGCCTAAGCCCTAACAGTGTCACATTGGGAAGATAAAAGCAACATTCCCAAGATAAATACTTCATGTAGCAAGAGAATAGACAACGAAAGAGAAGATGAAGACAAGCATCACCTTGCAAATAGCATATATGCTCATTTAAGGCAAAAAAACATCTAAATTTTCTACAGTTGATATTTTTTTCCTCACCAATCATATAGTACTCCACACTTCAACAAACACTTGTTACAAAATGCCATATTCATTCACTATTACAACAAGAAGAAAAATAAGAACTACTACATCTCAATCCAGACTAACTGGTAGCTATATGAATCTACTACATTTGCTCAGCTCCCCATTCGTGTTGGTTACATACAACATATGAACCCAAAAAATACAAAACAGAAGTATGAATGCATATACAAGAACCCAAGCACAGAAATGTCTTAAAATGATTAGAAACGGAATAGTACCAAACAAACTCAATTTTAGATACACTTGATCGTTTTCCTCACCAAACAAATGATACTCAATACCTTACAGCATAACTTATTATAAAAGCCATATACATTCACTACTACAAAAAAAAGTATCTTCTACATCTCAATTCAAACTAATTGGATCAGCGATATGAACCATCTACACTAGCTCAGCTCCATTCATGTCGATTTCAGTACAAGCCCAAAAATACAATAAAGTTATGTATACATGAACCTAGGAAACCAAAATGTTTTAAAATGATTAGGAATGGTATATTACCATTACTACTACAACAATGGCCATAAAAATAAGAACTACTACATCTCAATCAAAACTAACTGGGACACCTATATGAACTGTCTACATGAGTTCAGCCCTGTTAGTGCTGGTTTTAATATGAACCCAGAAACACAAAAAATAGTATAGCATACTATATCATCATACTCAATTTTCTAAACAACTTGATCTTTTTCCTCATATAGTACCCAATACCCTACACAGAACTCCCAAAAATACAAAAAAGTATGAACAAATATGCATCAACTCAAAACACAAAAATGTCTAAAAATAATTAGCCATGATAAATTAGTACTAATCAATACAAACTAATAGAATCAGCAATATTCAAAATTGGCTCAGTTCCACATGAAATATAAACCCCAAACACCAAAAAGTAAAAAGTCACAACACAAAAATGTTAAAAAATTATTATGAATGATATATTAGTATTACTACTACTACTATAACAACAACAAAAGCAATAAAACCAAGAACTTCTAAATCTCAATCCAATTAGCTCAATCCAAACTAAATGGGTCAGATATATGAGCCATCTACACTAGCTCAGCTCCATTCGTTCCAGTTTAAAAAGATATATTACCATTTATACAACAACAGCAACAACAACAAAAATAAGAACTACTAATCTCAATCCAAACAGATTGGGTCAGCTATATGAACAATCTACATTAGTTAAGCTCAATTCATGAACGCTTTAACAATATGAATGAATATACACCAACCCAAAATCACAAAAATGTTCAAAGATAGAATATTTACCAGCCTGAGAAGGAGGAACCGGCTTGGAGGGCAACTTAGCAGCAGGCTTAGTAGGCTGAACTGGACCCTTCTTGGCTGGTGCAGATGCAACAGGAGCCTTTAGCTTCTGAGCAGCAACTAGCAAACTTGGATCCTCAGCATCATCATCCAAAAGGTCGAATGGGTTCAAAGTAGCCATTTTTTTCACTCTTCTCGGAGTTCCTAAACAGATATATTGAGAGAGTGATGCAAAGAACCGATTTTTTTCAATAAATCAAGAAACCCCTATAGATTAAAATCCATGCGAAGATAATTTGTGAGTATTTTGAAGAGAAACAAATTTGTGGGTAGTGTGAAAACCTAGCCAGAGCGGCTGATAATTGAGGAAGTGAAGTGAACCGAATCTTAAAAACCCTAGATATGGTGGTGTGGGGGTGAGGGGTGTTAGGGGGGTGGGGTTTGAGGAAAGGTTCAAGTGTATGTTTTGGGTATGGGCCCGGGCTGTGGTTTGTTTGTTTTTTTAAAATTTCAAATATATACGATAAAGTAATTACATGATTTATAATAAATATAGTCATATTTTAATTATATAAAAAATAATCAATCGGAGCGCAGCGGAGTGGAGCAGCCGCAACACTTCTTTACTGGATTTCGTTGGTGCCATCTAAACGGTAGGTAGGCAACGGATGTGTAAAGTTTGGAGTTGTCGTTCGTGCACGAAGTTTGAGCGGGCGCGGAAAAGGATAGGCCAAACACTTCGACCTAACGGGAATGAACAACGACCAAATGAGACGATGAGGTGCATGTGCGACTCGAAGGACTTAAGACTTCTTGGTCAAGATAAAAAGATTGTCGAGTGGATGCTCATACTCCACCATGTCTGGCCCTTTATCTTACCCTTAACCTTAAGTAATCAAAAGTCATAGATAGCATAAAAAAACTATACACTATAACTTACTTATATATGGGATATATTTGAAATATAACTTATCTATAATGAAGTATACATCTACCATACATGAAGTATATATTGATTATTCAATCTCGATTAACTCAAAGTCACTTTAAACAATTCTAAAATTTAGATATCAGATTCTCTCAATATTTCAAGCCTTTTGATATGTAATCCGCTTGAAGCGATTCACATTTTTTGTATGTCAAATTTAATAGAAGATGAAGGAGGAGGAAGTAGCACCAACAACAACATAAGAAAGAAAACAAAGAAGAAGATGTAGCACAGACGGCAATTTTTTAAAGAAAAAATAGGATCGAATGGCCATTTCAAGTAAATAAATAAATTGGAGGTAAAAAAAATGGTAAATAAACCTTATAGATAATTTGTCCAAAATAAAATCACCACATTCTTGTAATTAAAAAAAATATAATTTTCCTTGAAATGCTTTTAGGATTTATCGTAAAATAAATATTTATGTAATCTTCAAACCAAGGATTCCAGTAGATGAACTTGCATAAAAAGCTTTATTGCTAGATTTGAAATGATCATAAGTTGTATCTTGAATCCTAAAAATAGGATCCTTTAATCCATATACTGGAGAGCGGGTTTGGTTGATCAATTGAACTATCCTATGGTAAAAAACAAACAAACTTTTGTGCAAAAAAATAATACGACAAAACGCTCTTTTGTAACAACTTTTTTGTTTGGAAAGCAATTCTTGAACTCATGTTCCTCCTTTGATAGGATGCAAGATATTATATGTTTGCCATGATTTTCGTATTGAGAGAAATATTAAAAACACCTTTAAATTCGGCGTGAATTGTTGGTTTCATCTCCAAACTATTGACAGTCTCAATAACATCTCTTTACTTGACTAATTAAACTTAAATACACCCTTATACACTCTAAATTCTCACCAAGTTTAAAAGTGCTTTCAACATTTATCTCGACTTTTTAATAAAAGTTATATGCTCATACAAGAGTTTGAAACCACTTACTATGTCGCAAATCGAAAGTGTATCTAAATTTATTTTGTCAAGTAGAGGACATTTTTAAAATTGTCAATATTTCTATAACGAAACTAATAATTTGCATCAAGTTCAGAAGTATTTTTAATACTCCATTCTTTCTCATTTGGCTGATCATTTCTCTAGTAGGATTTTTTTTTAATAACAATATAATGGAGGTTTATCACTTCTAACTCGACGACGTCACAATCACAATTTAAGTAAAAAGACTTGAATTTACATTACGTAAATCTTTAAAATATAAGTCTTTGTGCATGAACCATTCTTGTAACATTATATCATTTCTCTTTAAGTTCATAAAATGACGTTATTACACCATGTTCAGATTAAGCAGAAAACACCTCAATTACCAGCAAGGATCGATTATATGAATCTTCATTATCAATTTTGCTCAAGTTGGATCGATCTCACTTCAATGCTAAATATTTTGAGATTCTCGACAATTACTAACATACAAGGAGTTAAGACATCAACTACATACCCATGAACCCAACATTTGAGAAGTAGAGTGTACACGAACCTAAACCCTACCTTGTGGAGGTAGAGAGATTGTTTCCATGGGACGATGACGTTTAATAATTGAAAAAGAGAAACATATGTAATCGTCTTCTAATAAACTCCATTCAAAACTGATTTGCCAAGTAAACAAGAAAATAAAAGATTAAAGCCTAACACCTAAATATGAAGGAAAAGGGTTTTCATAAATGTATAAAAGAAGTCAACAAAAACCCAGGGCATACACCTTCAGAAAACATCTAAATCTATACTCTAAAGAACAATTATGGAGTTTCCAAAAAAAAATCTAATACAAGAATTCCCAAAGGTTCCGGGAAATATCATAAATGACCGGAAAAAGGAAGACGGATCAGACGACAACAGTTGCTTTTGCTTCCTTTTTTACCTAATCCATGCAGGACTTGCTCCCTTACTTGGCAGCCAAGGAGGGGAATTGACCAACATCTTCAATAGATGGGGCTGAAACACTGTTGATTCCACCATATCCACCGCCATTACCTCTTCCACGGCCCCTACCCCTACCACGGCCACCAGGGCGATAGTAACTTTCTCCCTCAGCAGGCTTCAAGAACTCATTTATGCTTTTTGTCTGCAAGAAATTGAATGTATCAAGCCTCACAATTGAAACAGTAATTACATTTATTGAACTCAAACCCATTCGTGGATCAATGTCTTGTCATTAGAATATTATACAAGATGGGGTCCTACTGAAGTGTAAACTTTCACACTCTTCATGTGAAAGAAAACCAATATGCAATACATTGGGAGGTAGAGAGGTTTCTGATAGACACTTGACTCAAGAAAATAACAGGAGCGAAGAAACCACAGTAAAATACTAAACAAGGAATGACAAAGCATTCTGAAAAAGGAACAGTAAAATACTGACACCAGCATAACTGTGTACACAATTGGGGAATATAATAGTAATGAACCTGCAAAAACTTGTATACACTATATAGAGGAAAATTATAATAATGACACCAACATAACTGTATACATGATATTACAATTATGTTGGTGTTGTCAGTATGGTGGAGGTTGACCTTCCAGTCTAAAAGAGCATTTACTCGAATTTTCTTTCCGGAATTCTAAAGGTATTAAAGAAAAGACAATTTTTCTCTCTTGGGAGGGACTTGTGCTTGCAGGGCAAATTCCTTCCAAGGCTAATAACAGGCAAAAGACCAATAACGAACAAGTATCGCAAGAGGGAAATGGATGGGGCCAGCTATGCGCCCTTGTTGGATGTAGAATGGTGATGAATTATTTAACTGATAGAGTTGGAGCATAGACCAGTGTGGATTTGGGCAGTAGGGGGGTAAAGTCCAGGCTTTTGATACGGTTGTGGAACAGTCTCCTTGATAGTGGTAGGCAGTGTGTGGATAACTTTTGACAAATAAAGAGTTATTGAAATGGAAGTGATTCTCAAAAAATGCATAAAGAAATGATGTTATAATACCAATACAGCCACTTTAAAAAAAAGAAGCTAAAGTACCTTTTTGTTTTTTTCCACTGCTTCCTTTTTCTTATCTTTCTCAGCACCCTGCCAAGACAAAAAAATTTCAAGCATGATGAATATACCAGCATACAACACAATCAAGTTCCTAATAGAGCAATCAAAATATAATAGCAGCAACCACTAAAATAACTCACCAATTTGATGAAGATCTCATCATCATTCTTCTTGTTTGAGAGAAGTTGCATGGATTGAAGTTCTTTGTCCAAATTAACCTTTCTTTCTTCCTGCTTTAGAGCCACCAAAGCCTTCCTCTTCTCCTCCATTACCTTCTCATACTCCTCGAGGGTCATTTCCTACAACATAAGCAGAGATAAATAATTAATAGTTCCCGGATAGTGATCATAGATACATATGGAAAATAACAACTGGAATCATGCAAATAACACTAGCAAGTTGGTATGACTTGCATGTCATTTTGATGGTGGCTGATGATTGCATTGAACGTTTTTATCGGATGTCCGCGGAGGGACGAAGAATGCATTAAACTACTTGCTTGAAAATGCAAATAGAATGACATCATTTATGAGATTGAAGTTCAATTTGTTTTACTGAATTTCATTTTCGAGATTTGCGGAGGACTTGTAAAGTTAGTATGAGATGAAATTTTTTTTAGTAAATATATATTATTTGTTGAAAAATATACATAAAACTTTTTCAATGACAGTCCAGGAATTCAACAAAAAGGATGATAATGCTGTGACATTTGCAACAGTAGAATTAGGGCATGTAAGCAAGTAAAACAAATAATGATCTTCACCAGGATAACAGTTACCTTCTCCTCAGGTTCCTTCTCTTCTGGCTCCGCAGCAGAAGAATCCTTATTGGTGTCTCCAGCATCTTCCTGTCCAGATTGTTTCTCAGCATCGACAATCTTCTCACCATCATTAACAGGTTCTTCAGTCACCCTGAATTTGGATTAAAAACCAACATTAAACTATAAGAAAAAATTAATACATAGCCAAGGGCAATAAAGAAACAAAAAGTTGAGATGACAGTCTCACGGTGCAATATCATCTGCAGTAGTTCCCCAATTCCCACGACCAGAGCCCTCCCGTTTAATAAACTCATTCCTAGACAACAAAACAGATCAATAAAGATACAAACATATGCACAAGAAACAAAGACAACCACAATAAGCACGACTAGAGCTATTGAACAACCAACAAAGGGAACAGTGAAATGCACTTGCGTGAATTTCAAAAATAGCAGAATCACTTACCCACGGCCAGTTCCACTTCGTCGATCAAACACTCTCCTTGGGCGTTCCCCTTCTCCTTCTGCAGCATCCCCGTTATTGAAACCACCACGTCGACCTCCATGGAACCCCCCACGAGATCCACCATATCCACCTCTCCTTTCAGAAACTTTTCCCGATTCTCCATCTTCTGGAGCAGTATACCGCCCAGGGAATCCATTATTGCTGCCAAAAGCATTCCCATCATCAGCAAATTCTTGGTTAAACCCACGTCCACGCCCACGTCCGCGAGCTCCTCCACGTGGACCCCCACGGCCTCCTCCTCGCTGGCCATCAGTCCTGGCTTCCCTCACTGCTCAAAAATAAATACACAAATACGCAATGGGGAAAATTGTACTATTTATGAAAGCATCTATAGTACAGCACAGAAATTAGGTAAAGAGAAATCGATACATGACCTAGAAGTTTATGAAAATACTGAACATCAATGAAGAAAAACTAAAGAGCAGCATATCCCAAAGAGCTTACTTGCCTGTTGTAGAAACATGATCACTACTGAACACAGCAGCAACACCACCAATTATGACACACCAGACAGAGGGGACAATAAGGAAACACAAGAATGACGCTTTCTATAAAAATTTATATAAATTGTCACACAATTTCCGGCCAACCAAATACCCATACCATATGTCCATAACCGTACTTTAATTTCACAATCACAGAGGAAATTATCTCCCTGTCCATTTGCACGGGATCATATTTACTAAATAACAGACAGAAAATAATTGCTTAAACATTGAGAAACCTACCATTAATTCCACATATTTGTATAGCCTAAAAGCTTGATTAACTGATTTTTATAGCCTAAAAGTTTAAGCATGGAACTTAAATTAATTTCTATGGTCTAACAGTGTCACATGGGGAAGAGAAAAGCAAAATTTCCAAGATAAATACTTCATGCTGCAAGAGAATAAACAACGAAAGAAAAGACAAGCATCACCTTGCAAATAGCACATATTCTCATTAATTTTCTGCTGGCTCAATCTTTTTCCTCACCAATCATATATTAACCAACATCTTACAGAAAAAATTGTTACAAAATGCCTTTTTCATTTACTATTACAACAAATGCAATAACAATAAGAACTACTACATCTTAATCCAAACTAAACTAACTGGGACACCTATATGAACTGCCTACTTAAGTTCAGCCCCTTGCTGCTGGTTTAAACTTTAAATATGAACCAATGCACAAAATTTTCTACACACTTATCTTTTTCCTCATATTGTATCTAATACCTTACAAAAAACACCCAAAAAGCACAAACATGGTATAGTAACATTACTTCTACAATTAAATCAATAACAACAACTTTTACATATCAATCCAAACTAATGGGGTCAACTATAAAAAAAAAATTCTAAACTAGTTCAGTTCCATTGGTGCCAATTTCACTCAAAATATAAACCCAAAAACACAAAAAGTATGAAGGAATATACAACAACCCAAAACTCAAAAATGTTCAAAATTGATTAGAAATTGATTATTACCAGCTTGAGAAGGAGGAACTGGCTTTGACGGCAACTTAGCAGCAGGCTTAGTAGGCTGAGCTTGAGCCTTCTTGGCTGGTGCAGATGCAACAGGAGCCACATGCTTTAGCTGCTGAGCAGAAATTAACAAACTTGGGTCCTCAGCATCATCATCCAAAAGGTCGAATGGGTTCACAGTAGCCATTTTTTTCACTCTTTCGAGTTACTAAACAGGTATTTATAAAGAGAAAGATACAAAAGAACCAATTTTTTTCAAGAAATCAAGAAACCCTATAGATTAAAATCCATGTGAAGATGAATTTCTGAGAATTGTGAAGCGAAACAAATTTGTGGGTATTGTGAAAACCTAGCCAAAGCGGCTGATAATTGAGGGAGTGAAGTGAACCGAATCTTAGAAACCCTAAGTGATGGTGGGGGTGGGGGTGGGCCCTGGCTATTTTGTTTGTGTTGTTTCTTGGGCTTTATGTTTGTTTCACGTTTTCGGTATCCACATTGGAACGTGATTATTTCATTCGAAAGAAAGCGCTCCTTAACTATGATGACTCCTTATTCAATAGGACTCGAGCCTAAGATCTTTGATTAAGGACGAATATATATTTATTACTCTACCACAACTCTTAACGATTCTTGGGCTTTATGATTTGTTGCTATTTTGGGCACTCATATATATGTAGATTAAATTATGTATAGTTTGTTTCAGATACATTGTATTCAACCGCGATTCACATGTATTTCACTCGTTCACATTTCTCTCTATATATTTGTATTTCAAAATATCTTGTATCAAAGACACATGTATCTATATCAAAAGATACATATTGATTCTCTCGCTCGCCTCTCTCCTTTCACCGATATTTCTCTCTACGTATCGATATTTCAGAATGTATCTAGTATTTTAATATCTTTATACATTTATTAGACTTGAGATTTGAAAAAATGGTGTGTCTAACTTGAAATTTGATAGAAAATAGTTAATTAGTAAGATAATATATAATTATCTCAAACTCTAAAGTAGATTAGTGTTTATGATACAAATATTTGTGAAATTAAATAATTTTTGGTTTTACCATATGGCTGTGTAGACTTGGTTGGGGAGATTCCTTGTCAAATCTAAGATGCATATGCAAAATGGTATCACATTTTCCTTTAGTTATTTTAAAAAATGTGATAGCTTTTTTATTTTTAATAAGATGATTTATACTTATACAAATACGTTTAAGATTTTGAAAACGAAAATTCCAACGGACGTATTCACATGAAATGTCCAATAGTTACATCAAAGACTATGTAAGTTTTGTCTTGTGTCTCCATGATTTGATTTCTTACCCCTTGAATTGGTGTGCGGATAGTTAAGCGATCAAATCATACTGATTGGAAAGAAAATATATGAACTTTTGTGTGAAGGACCAAACAACATAACCCTCCTATGTCACAATTACTTTTCTTATATAACAAGCAATTCTTAAACTCATGTTCCTCCTTGATAGGATGCAAGGTGTTTTATTAAGCTATCGCAAATTTCAATAAAAAATAAATTGTGTGTCCAATTAAATAATATTTCATAAAGTAGGATGGATAGATTGTTATTTACGTCTCCCCATTAAAATATATATATTGAATTGTGTATAATAATTACTTATATATATCGTGATTGTTTTTACCTATTGTAATCATGATGGACAAAATCACTTGATATCTATTTTGAAAAAAGATAACAGATATATATTGATGAAATCTATTATAATTCTTCGAAAAGGTCAATAAATAATTAGACAATAATTCAATATAATATTATAATTATTATATGAAGAAAATGATTTATACGCAATTTTATTCCTATCTTATAAATAAAGCGGTGTTCAATTGAGGTAGATGGAGTCAACTATTTTCTTGTATACTCGGTGTTTTGTGTTCTACCTACTACATGATATGACTTTTTATTTCTTCTAACATCATTTGACTTTTGGTTTTCCTTGTCAAAAGGAATAAGTGCAAAAAAAAAGTTGGTATAAAATTTTTATTTGTTCACATTGGATATTGCAGAAAGGGAAATGAAATAGTAAAAGTTGAAACTCATGCTATAGAAGCAAAAATAAAATATATTTTTTTTCAAATTTTTTATCTTTGATTATAGGAAAATAAGTTATTTAAAAATGAGAAAGATGAATGTCCTAATAAAAAATGAGAAAACAAGTTTGATACGTGATATTTCACACTAATTGTGTTTGTTTCTTCCTCCAACACGCCACGCCTCACCCTCATTAACACTGTCAACAACAACAACATACTCACCATAATCTACAAGTAGGATTTGAAAAAGAAAGGACGTACGTAGACCTTATTCGTAACTTTGTAGGGTAGAAAGTCTGTTTCCGATAGACCCTCATCTTAAAAGGATTATTTGCCTACATTATGTTTAAATATTTTTTAGCTATTATTTTCTGCAGACTAACCAAACACTAAAAAATAAATAAGAAAAAAAAATCACTTATTTTTCAGGATATTTTCCTTTATACCTAACACACCCGAAAACTCCACTATCTAGGGTGAATGTAGGCAAAACTTACAGGTTTATCTGATCCCAATATCTTTATCTCGAACCTTGTATATATATATATATATTAAGAAATAAAAGATTGACTAAATAATTACTACAAATTAGAAAACATATACTTCTTATTACTTATTTGTATTAGAAGTACACATCCTCTAGCTAATTAATAATATCAAGAAGATGGACTAGGCAAGCAACTAGGTGTAGAGAAACTATGTTTTCTTTCAAGATTTAGGTTCAATCCCTTTGCTTTGTTAGTGTAAAGCCTTTTGATATTAGACCTTTGTTCACTGAGCAACTTTGTTAGACTCCTTTTGGCATTTGCTCTAAAAGGGCAATTTGATGCCAAGTATCCATCTACCAAATGTAAATATGCCTCCAAATCATGGCAACAAGCAACATCAGCATCAGGCTTCAAGAATGGTGACATTCTTGTGTCAACTCTCAGCTCAGTGCCGACATGAGCGTATGCCCATGGCATACTTTTGTCGAGCACATTTAGCACCCCGCTTACAAATCCTGACTCTCTAAGCTTTTTGTCGAGTTCTTCACTCACAAACATCCCTGGAACTCTAGTTATAACATCTTGATTGTTCACGATACGTAGTACTTTAACATTTTTTGAGTTTAAACGATCTGCAAAGCTTCTATTCCCCACTCGAGGACCTCCAAAGGAGAAAACAGCCACCGGTGGTGCATCTGGTGTACATGTACTCACTTCATCTGCAACTAATAAAGCCAAAGCCGCTCCAAGACTATGCCCGGTCACAGTAATGCTTAAAGACTCGCCTTTGTATTGTTCGATGAGTCTTTGCACTTCATTAACTACTGACTCAGCTAAACTAGGAACATTAACACCAGCTGTTTGAAACAAACTCAGGAATCCACATTCCACTTTAGCTTGTCCTTCACTCGACTCTGACTCTGACTCAGACTCAATCTCTGTTGTCTCTGCTGGGATTTGAACCAATAAGTCGCGGAAATTCTCCCCCCATTCTAAACAAGTTGCAGTACCCCTAAGAGCAATGACAATATCCCTCCGTCCCATACGTTTAATCTCTGATCGATCATCACAAACCGCGACATAACCAATCCAACTCGACCTTTGTGTCATCCATCCAAGATCAGGTGCTACATCATCCACCCATTTTGGCAATCCAATAGACGATGTAGCATACAAACTCTTAGTCACCTTATAAGACTTATCAGGCAACGCCACTTTTCTCGAATCACCTTCATTACAAGTTGCAGGATTCGAATGAAAACAATGATAAGCTGCCTGAATAAACTCCCCATAACGAATCAATTCTCGTCGTAAATTCTCATTCAAAGGATCAATTAGGCCTAACCAATCTTTACAACCATGATATTCTTTCCATCTACTACCAAGATTGTTTCTTGGAGAGTATTCTATGTTATTAGATGATAAAAGCCTTTTTAGCTTATTCAAATGTCTTGGAGACATTTCTTCAGCAACCTTGTGTTCAGGCCAAATTCTTGACAAATTCAACCCTTCCAACAAATTTTTTCCCCTGTTTTCCTTCGACCCATTACTCCTCAATTCGCGGGGATGAATTTCACCCCGCGAATCATTATCGAGTAATTGGGGTTTTCGAGATTGATTTTGCAAGAGCTTTTCAAGATTTGAAAGGTGTTTTTTTGTCATCTCTGTTTTTACAGTTTGTGTGTATACTAAATTTGCTGATGGGTTTAATGAGGATCCATTGCGTCTGAAGCTAGCTCTTCTCGACTGAAAAAAATGGAGATTGGTCGCCGGAAGTGTTGCTCCGATCAGCATTATTTTTAAGTGAGAGAAAGTGAAGGAAAAAAAGTGATTTTTAAGAGAGAGAGAAGAGAAAAAGTCAGCTCAGATGAATTTCAACCAAATTAAATCAAGTAGGATTAAGGGGCTCAGTTTAAGGTTTATATAGGGAAAATATTTAAGAGAAAAGACTAAAATGTACTCCCTCCATCCAACAATACTCTGCTAGTTTTGAAAATTAGGACATAATTTATCTTTTTGTATCTATTTTACCTTTATTATTAAATATTATTTATCATCTAACACATTTATTAAAATATTAAATTTAATAAAGTCAAAGGATAAAGTAGTAAAATTACTCCTATTATTTGTGTCAAGTCAATAGTGAACAACTATTATTGGGCAAAGGGAGTATATTATTATTTTTTCTCTGGGTGGGCACCGAGTAAACCCCGCTTATGTACATTATGTTGTTGTTTTTTGGGAAATCACCGAGTAAACCCCGCTTATGTACATTATGTTGTTGTTTTTTGGAAAATCGTAGTCGATATCTTTTAAATAAAGCACACAATGTAAACTCACTTATATATATTACAATTTTTTGTTTTTATTTTTATTTTTCTGAAAAATTACAATCACTATCCTTCAGGCAAAGGCGTAAAGCGCACGGGGTAAATATGCTTTTATACATTATTATTTTTTATTAGAAATTTGCAGTTCTTATCCTTCGAGTGAAGCACACCGAATAAACTTGATCCAATTTATTTTTTTTGTTGAAAATCTATGGCGGTTATTCTTCGGGTGCACAAAGTAAATCTGCTCCCGTGCAATAACTTGCAAACACACATAGGAGATGTAAGCAAGACATGTGCGACGAGCTCGATTAACAAAGAGATCAAATCAAAACATCCCCTACATCCTTTTTTGAGATACCACAATTGCTAGACCAAACTCAATCGATTGAGAAAGGATTGAATACAAATTAACCCCTAATTATATTTGAATACACTTGCTACACCAACTCAGTCATGGCGTTTTGTTTTTATGTACCATACAAAATTAGTTGGGATTATGGAAAAGAGAGAGGGTATTTATTGGAATAGAGTTCATTAATTGACTTTTGATTTTAAAAAAAACTTGAATCTTATATCCAGAAAAGTCTGCTTACTCGGTCCCATTGAATGGCCAAATATTTAATGGTGGTACATCGGAAAAGACTAAATAGATTATTTAAAATAATTATTCACATCATATATTTTTACTAAAATTACATTAATATACTATAATTTAGTATTTAATAAGATGAAAATATATATTAATTAGTCCTAGTTAAGTGTTAAGTTGATACTTATTAATAAATCAAATATATTAATTGCATATACTTAATTGTATTAAAGATATGCAAAATTAAATATACATATAATAACTAACATTTAGCGTCTGTACACCACATAATTTTTCGCTAAAAATATATGCATCAGACCACCCTTCGCCTTACGCGGCTCCGCCCATGACTGTCATCTAAGTGAATATGGTAGACAACTAGCTAGAGAGACAAACAAACATACCAACTTCCTCACGAAAGTCACATACATGACGAAGATCAACTAGTATGATAAGGTGCGAACACGAATCATAAGTTGTTTTTGTGCAAATTTAAGCAATGAGGCTTACGAGAGATTTTATTATTTTTATTTAGTATATATTTATATAGATATATAATATGTTAAAAGTATTATCATTGGTTAAACTACATAGGTATAAAAAGTTTACATACTTTTAATATATATAACTTTGAATTTTTTTTGCTATAAATATACTTATAATTACTTATATATTTTAAAGTGTTCCTTTTTAGATTCAACTAAAATGGTCAAATGTGCCCCCCCTTCAACGTTTCAAATTCATACTTTATACATTTTTTAAAACTTTTCTTTTTTGGTAATTCATACATCATGTTTTATGTTTTCAAATTTCCACCGTGTGGTTGAAAATCTTATTTTATGTTGTCAACTAAATTTGTCGACATGGTTGTTCACAACTACTATGCTATAAGTACATATATATATCAAAATTTAACATGTCAATTTAATTGTGTAATTAAATACATCAATAATGGTAAAATAAAATATTAAAGAAGCAGACGGTTGAAAAGTTAAATTGATATGAGCAATCAATAACAAATTCAATGTAATTTCATAAGTGAAACCTAAGAGAATAATAAATACATAATTTTATTCCTCGGATCAAATAAAATATATGAAATGAGCAATCAACTAGATTGATTACATTTAGTAGAATGATGCTAATTAATATAATATATTTCCCAACACTTCAAAATAGAAGAGTGGGAGATAAATTGGAATGGAGGAAGTAATACATCAAACATATAAATATTAAGAAAAAAAGTTTTTTCACCTGGAGCTAGCAGGGGTGAGGGTGAGGGTGGGGTGGAAGACAACTTCATACCTATGAGTTGAACTCGAGTTCTCTAGTTAAATGTGAAAAAATATTTATCACTTCACCACAATTCTTATCGATCAAGTTGTCTTTCTTATTGTAATGTTAGATCTTTCAAAATAATCCCGAAAAGTATGATTTTTTTTTTGAAAATAAGAAAATCAACGAATTATTTTTAGTTAAAAAAAGTACTACTAATAAAGTCCAAAATTTACTAATTAGTGGTCGTTTATTTAACTTTTCTTATCTTAGAATAAAGTTTGAAATTGACTCTTTCCAAAATTAACCTACTTTTATTTGAATTGTATATTCCAAAGAAAAAAAAACTTATGAATTCAACATTGGAAAAGAATGAATTAAAGAGATTTTTATGCTACTTACTAGTTTTTCTTCTTACATAGTCGTCCACTTGAAAATTTGTAAATTCAAAAAAATCATCTTCAAGTTTTTTTAAAAAAATTTAAAATAAGTCTAATATATCATCATTTTATTTTATTTTTGAAAAATAGGAAAAATGATTCTATAGACAAACGACTCCCTATTTTCTATGAAGAAGAAGAGAAAAATTCGAGTATTATTTTCGGAGAAAATAAAATAGAAATTTTTCTAACTAATTAAATAATTTATTATATATATGTGTGTGTTTTTTCAACTCATTTATCATTTATTCTCCTAATACTTTAAGTTGACGATTACATGTATCACAATTGCAATGTCAAAAACAATAACTTAGGAGAAAATATAATTTAGGTTTAGTCATAGAAGCATTTAATAAAGTAAAACGTTGAATTTAATTTTGAAAAAAACAAGAAGAATAAAATTATTCCAGTATAATTACCAGCAGAAAGGGGCATCACAATTTTACTAATTTCTATATATCGATTGACAATTTTAAATAAATCACAATTTACGTCGTCTGAATAATAATTTCATGTAATTGTGTAATAACATATTAAAATATAGTGTCAGATGGTTAGTAGATATAGTCGAACATTTTATCGCGATTCAATTGACCTTGATATTAGAGCCAGGTTTTTGAAAGTCGTAGGTATTGTTATAGGAAGACATTTTAAATAGTGAATCTCAAATCAAAGATAGTACAATCAAATGTCGCTACATAAATTGTAATGGAGTGAGTAATAGTCAACAAAATATCAAGAATTCCATGTGAGACTTGTGTGCTATATTATGATATTCTCATACAAATGTGAAACTCTTTAATTAAAAATAATAATCATACAAATGTGAAACTATTAATAAAAAAATTGCATATGTTCCCTAAATTTTGGCAATTATTGATTATTGAATATATGAAAGAAATTGATCTAGTGAAATTCATGTTTATAGTTTTATTAGCATGCCATAAACACAAGGCAAAGACAAATTTAGAAATGTGTATTTGATTGTAGAATATATTTAAACAACTCACTTTTTTTATTATTTGGGAAGAAATTCTTTTTAATTTAACCATTTGTTATCTAGAATTTAGTGGCCGGATTAATTTAAATTTGTGTCGCAGATTTTTTTTTATTTCTTTACGTACTAATAAAAACGGATGGTTGGAGACAAATAACTACAAATAATTGATCGTATTTTGATATATTGATGGTAAAAATAATAGGTACACTATAAAGTCACATAAAAGATGTGGATGAAATTTTTTACATATAAAAGATAACTATAATTAAGTAACTTAAAACTAATTTGTTGAAAAATATTATAAATGATCTACTACATAATGTAAAAATATACGATTGAATAGAAATTTTTATTGCGCATAATTAATTAATTGATTTTAGAGTTGGGAGAAATTGATCTATATAAAAACAAGTAATTATGTTTTTTTTTTATGTCCGATATCTGTTTACAAGTCAGGCTAATTTAGATTTGCATTGGAAAGTTGCACTTTGAGATCAAGGAAGTGTTCCCTATCAAAGATTATCGATTTTATAATATCCAGAGTTTGAATCGAGACCTAATTTGATTAAGAATGAAACATTGCTTATAATTCCACCGCAACTTTTACAAACAATTCTATTGAATAAGTATTAACTAATTTAAAATTTAAAATAAATAAATAATAATAACAAGTGACATTATCTGCCTATGAATTCTTCAAACTTCATTATCTTACTAGTTATTACCAACCCAATATAGTCCTACACCTAATTGTCTAGTATTTACTCAAAGTCAAAGATGAACTTTGGTTGACTAGCTTAAAGCCTATTTGAATTTGCTAAATAATGAGTTGAAAACTAAAAAACTCTAAGATTTAACCCAGAAAACAAAAATCATGAACTCGAGGTTAAATAGTTAATTAGAATTCCAACTAGATAAACAAGCTATAAGTTACATCTATGGTTGTTATAGATAAAAAATTTCAAGTCTTTGTACAAATTGGAGTAATTAAAGTTGATTCCAATTCCATAGACTTCTTAATTAATTATACATTAGTCTATACATTACTGAAATTGATTCCATAGAATATTTTAAATTCATCTTACAAATTAAAGAATGTCTATATATGTGACAAATGGTTGTTAATTCAAGACTTGAGTGTCACCTCTCACACGGTTACAAAGAAATTTAAACAATTTTTGCCGTACATGGCAGTTGGCTAAAATGGTTAAGTCAAAATTAAATAAAGATTTATTTTATTTTTTAATATTTTCCCTTGACATTTGATACCTACATTGAAGAGTCCGATGAATTCAAATTCACGCCATATAAAACCACTTAAGAAATATGGACTTTCTTATTAGGCTTGAACTCAAGATTATTATTGTTGATTAAAGCGTGAATAAATGTCATTTGTCTAACCACAATCCAGATCGATTTTGTGTTTTCCATTTCTCACACTACCATACTACAATTTTGACCCATAGGCCATAATACTATATTAAACTTTGTGTCCCACATGTTAACCTAAACCCTAGCAAAACCAAAGGACACAATATATTTCCTTGTCAATGAAGAAATTAAAGAAAAAAAGACCATAGTACATGAAGGGTACCTATGTAAGACTTGTGTATAGATATTGTTTGTGTTATCACACCTAAGACCCAAACTAAAATAGTCTTCGTTTTAGAATTTGCAAATTCAAAATTTAAGTTTTTTTTTTTAATTAAAAGAAAGTGTGCATCTGAATTTATTTATTTTTTAATTAAAAAAAATGGTCCATCCATTTTATGGTGTATGAATATAGGCATAACATTATGTTACTAGTAAAACTGAAAATTTAAAGTTGAATTATTTATAATTAAATATAAAAACTTTTCAATTTTCTTAAAATAGATTAAAACTCATTTTTGCAAACATGAAAACAAACCCTACCTAAAGTATTGAAAGTTCTCTAGCTTAGTATGATTTATCTCTCTTGTATGATTTTATGCGCAGTGGCGTAGCTACATATAATGAAGGATGATCAGTTTTTTCAAATTTTTTACTGTGTATATGAAAAAGATTATTTGTAGCACATAAGTTACAAATTACTTTTTGTAGGTATATATTAATTCTTGAACCTCCAAAGCAAAATTTTTGATAGCAGAATTTACCCTATACGCAACATAAACATAACAATTGTGAATTGATCTTGTCATCGATCGAAAAAAGTATTGAAAGTTCTTGGTCTTTCTCGATGCTCATTCAATTGAACCAGCTGTAACATCTTAATTAAGTTTCTAACTACTCTATCAACTACTAGCCACTAAATTTTCATGGAGACTTTTAGTCAATATGTGTAAATAAAATAAAATAAAATAAATTAACTAGCTAGCTACATAGTTTTCCTAGCTATTTTAGCTATAAGTCTATCGAAATATATAGAAATTAGAATCCCATGTGAGATGTTTGAAGGGTAGATAGATCTCTATTAGTTTCACCAAACTAATCGATAAAGATTTTAGTTATATTAGCACGAAAGACGTTTATGGTGGGATGATAAGTAATTGAAATATTTCAATGTAAATTTTAATTTACGAGATTTATGAGATATTTATCCCTGCAAAAGCTGATCTCTTTGTATCATGTGATTTGAATTACTAGTCGATAGGAATTATCATAAAACACCTAGATGTATCATATTTTTGTATGTCTAACCTAGTCTTCCTTTATTTCCCTCAGGGAACGTTAGAAAAAAAAAGATTTTTCTAAACTTCCAATTTGTTTTATCGTGAACTTCAACTATATATGATTAAAGTTTAGTTGGTTATTTTGTCTTGACTTAAGTTATTTTTGTTTGAATTTCAATCGGTGCATGAAATTCAAACAGAAATGAGTGAAGTCAAGCAAATTTAACTAAACTTCAGTCATATGAAACTTCAAACATTGTCTATCAAAAAGTTGTCTCAAAGTGGACACACATGCAATTTTTATTTTTATTTTAAAAAATAGCCACAAGTTAATTAAATGATGATATCAAAATTGGATATCCATACACTTCACCTCTTTCTGGGTATTACCCAATTCAATCTTTTCAAACCATCTCCATTCTTAATCGTCTCAAGTTAAAACCAAATAGAATTACAATTATAGAAAATGATTTTCACCCTCACTATACAACTTTTCGACATGAATCTAAATTACTCAGACCTCAAAATATATAAACACCGAAAAGTTTTCTCTATGTAACTTGTATTGTCAAAGGTTTGTTGGGCGAAAAATAAATGAGTAAACAAAATTTAGGAAGGTTTCGTGGATGTTGCTAAATGATCAAAATTAAATGCGTCAAATACGATGAATTTTATTAAAATAAAACCTACAATGATCAATCTAGAATAATATCCAACAAATTAAATTGAACAATTTTTTTTAATGAAAATATACCATATATTACATCATTAATTTTTCATAATCAATTACCAAAGAATGATATATATGTTATATATATGGAAAAAAGGAAAGTGAGAATTATTCTCAAAAATCTTAGTCTTTACTCGGTTCATGAGCTGTAGGGTTCAACAAACTATATATAGACAATTATTAATTTTTTTATCACTTTTTCTATAATAAATATTTCAAGATATCAATGTCAATATGTCATCCTTTCATTTTCCCACTATGCTAAATTCAGTCATTCAAATTTCAATCTGCATGTCCTAGTAGTATTATGTAACTTCAAGTTGTAGCGTCCGTAGCGAAATTAAGATTTTCATTCTAGCAAAAAAGTAAATAAAATACGTAAATATGTCATTACGATGATATATAATAGCTAGTAACTTTTTATATACGGTGTAATTTTTCAACCGATTAAGATTTGCATATGAAGTTTCATCCAATCAAAGAATTCTAGAGCAGTATCGAAGGATGTGCGAGTTGCCACTCTAACAAGTTTAATTTTGTTGCGGCAGAGAAAAATTAAAAGATGAGTAAATACTTTAAGAGATAATAGTCATTTGTTTCATTTTCTTATCTGAACTATCCCTAATTGTGTATTAACACACCTAGTAATTGATAGTATAGGTAGGAAATCATAGAGGAACAACTGATAATGGGCCTAATCAGTTTCGAAGTGTATTATAAATATTGATGGTGATAATTCAGACAGAAAAAAGAGCAACGGATAATTGGGGCGAAAACCCTAAAAACATGATAATTTAATTGTGTTTTTGGCCATTAATTCATACTTTAAATAAATTTACTACTAACCAATAGTTCCATTTGCCAAACCTTCTCCAAACCTGATATAAGATCATAGGTTACTAACCACCACCACAACATATACAGTAAAATTTCATAAGTGGAGTTTGAGGAGGGTGGTGTGTACTTAACCTTGCTCTATCTTATTATGAAGATAGAATAGTTGTTTATCATAAACCTTCGACTTAAATAAAGTATATAAAAAACTAATATGATATCTACTAAAAAACACTGCATTTAGTTGCAAACTTCATTGCTGGTCCGTCGCTATTTTATTAGTAGCTAATATTTCGTCGCTAAGTAGGATTAGCGACAGATTTTGCTTGCTTAGCTACAAAATTTGTTTGTCAATCCAATTTTTTTAAGTATAGGTTAACAACATCTACAAAACTTGCTAGGAGATGGAAGTAATTTAGTGGAAAATAAAGGCAAAATACATAGATAGACACTTTAACTTGGTCTTCCATTGATAGTAGTTAAACATCTAACCTTCAATTATGACCATCTAAACACCTTTATCTTGGTTTAAATTGACCTCATAAATGTGTGAGTTGCACTCATCAATTACATGGCAAAATAACATTTAATTTTTTTTGGGATAGATTAAAAAGAAAAGGACACCACATAAAATGAGACGTCAAAAATATATTTTTTATTTATTAAAAAAAATAGTATATAATTAATAGCATAGACAGAAGAAGGGAAATACGCCAAAAAATAAATAAATTATTTTCTCGAAGTCATTCTTGTTTGTGAACAAACATCAATCATCAATTGGTATTTCGAATTGGATATCAGATTTAGTATTATGAATTTTAGGATATCTATGCTTTATATTCAGTCCTACTTATATTATGTAAAATATATATGCCCAATCCTAATTAAGAAGAACAATTTTCAAAGGCCAATAAATTACTGTTCTATGGCTCTACTTATTATAATTTGTGATATTAAGTCTAATATGAAAGTTATATAATCTAAGGAGCAAACTATTAGGTGAATTGATGTAGTTAATGTCATGGTATGCATACCTTAAAGGTTCAAAAGTCAAAATTTGAAAATCCTAAATCCAAACTGAACTTAAAAATTCCAATCCGAGATTATTTGAATTGTGATTTCTTCAATCCAAAAACCAAAATTATCATACTTTAATCTCCTCAAACCTCACGTATCAGACTATACTAATATGTATCCCACCTATCGAACTATACTATAGTCTGAAATGAGTGGAAAATCATAAAGTTAGAAAGAAAAGTCATGGAAATGGTCTAGGTTGAAAAAAGAGTAGAGAAATAAACAAAAGGAGGCCATAAATACTGGCCTTGCCTTTTCTCTCTTATAAAAGTAAAAACTCTATATTTAAAATAAAATTAGGATAAAACAAAGGCGGAATGATTTGGGAAGCCCTTATATTTAATTTCGTTTGTAAGTTAAATCCTTATACTCATGATTTTACCCACTGAACCCTTAAACTTATCAAAACATAATATTTTAAACATCTTTCTCATTGGATGTGTATGTGTATGTGTATAATACATTCATTTTATACGTGGAATTCCATGTAAACCTGAAGTACCACTTCAACTGAAAGTCTGAAACATAGTCAATGGATGGAGGGATTATCAAAATAAACTAATAAGTTTTAACTCCAAAACACTATAAAGATAGATCGATGCACAAAACATCTCGCGTTCACGTAAGATTTAGAGAAGGTTCGCATAACCTAATACAAGCATTAGTCACTGTAACCAAAACTCAAACTAATAATCTATAAGTTAGAGTCAACTTTATCATTGCTCCAAGATTTCATAATGATGATTTGATGGTAAAATTTCACAATAATCACTATTAGGTAAAATACTAAGGAACAAAGGAAAGAAGAAATAGAACATTTTATTCTTTTTGGGTCCATTAAGGCCCAATTAAATTTGGAAGTGCTTATTAGAAAGTCCAACAAAAAAATAATGGTCCAAAAATAATTTCTTTCTCCGAGGCTGGAGTCGAAATTGAGTAATCCCGAATATGCCATCACAATTCATATTGATTGAACACCTTATAGTTTTGGGTCATTTGCACTTTTGCTCTTATTTTAGGTTTGTCGTTAATTTTCGCTCTTCATAATAAATAATATCTTTGTGGGACATAATTAAATTTATCTTTTTGTATCATAATATTTCACAAGTTAATTATGATCTGTATAATTTTTGCCATAAAGAATTTATGTCTTACTAAGTTTAAGTTTTTTATTGCTAAAAGATAAAAATTAAAGACGAATTCATTCTAGTCCTAATCTTTAGAAGGTAAATTGGGTTAGAGAAAGTATACATTTATTATTTAAAAATTACGTAGAAGGCAATATAAATCACAATAATTAACAACTAAAAATAATTAAAAGACAGAAAAAAGTCTGATTGATTCTCAAAATTATATCAATGCCGCATAAATTAGGATAGAAGAAGTAGCACATTTTATTTGTAAATGACATAAACATAACATAAATCACAATAATTAGCAACTTAAAATATTTAAAAGACATATAAAAAATGGTTCATTATCAAAATTCTAAGAGTGCCACATAAGGTGGGATAAAGTGAATAACATATACTATTATTTAAAAGTTACATAAAAAGTATTATAAGTCACAATAATTAACAACTTAAAATATTTAAAATTCATATTAAAATATAATTGACTCTTCAAATTCTATTTATATCACATAAATTGGGACAAAAAACAATAGCATATCACAATATAAAATGAAGATTACACTTATCTTATATATTTGTTTGTAGGGTTAGCTAATTACGAAATAAATTTGACATAGAAATGATAAAATTAGCTATTTTTCGTATAAAATGTAAAATAGCCTTATAAAATATTTTAAATATCCCACCATTATATCAAACGATCGAGAAGAAGTCTTTCATAAGAAAGTCTTAAGTCAAGGTTATAGATAATATTATTAGTTTTTTCATTTGTCATTCAAAGAAAGTTAACAAAAATAGACACCCCACGTGTGGTTACCATATTTGTCCATCATAAATGTTTTATAAAAAGTATTGAATATTGACAATTCAGCATTAGTTATAACAATGTTAATCATACAATGATACTAATGATTGGGAGGATGGCAACAACGTTAGAAGCTTCTTAGCTCATACTCATTCAGTTTTAATTTACGGGGTTACTTATCGATATATACCGGTTATAAAAATTATTTTTGAGAAAATAATCATATGTGTATTTATTATATTAATATGTATATATAATATATCAATATAGTGTATAGATAATATATAGTATATATACATTATTGATATAATGAGTATAAATCGTAGATTGTTTTTTTTTTGAATCCCAATCGATAAAAATCTTCTCTAAATAGTTTCAATATTTTGATATGAGCCCCTCTCAATATTTCAAGTCTGTTAATATATTATTCACTCAAAATGATTCACATTTACGATATATCTATTTTTAAAGTCAAGCTTTGAACATGGAGGAAGAGGAAGGAATGCAAAAGGAAAACAACAAAGAAATAAGGAAGAAGAAGAAGAAGAAAAGAAGGAAACAGCTAATTAAGCCATTAATGAGCCAGATACATCTATTTGAGACCGAATCTAGCATGAATAATACTTTTAAAAACTCAAAAAAAATAAAATATAATTAAACCCTAAACTAAACTAATAGTATTTGTGTTGTTTGCCCATATATATAAATGTACTGCTAATGCATAAAATATAAACTCTTATTAAGGAAACTATGATATTTTGAGTTTGAACTTTGAAATGTTGAATCATTATTGATATTACTGTACATTAGATGTTGAAATTAGTTATCTTAATTTTGAAACTACGTCATTATAATATTAAATCATACAAGTACCATAAGTCCATAATTTTAATTTCTCATAAATGATGTGTTTCATACTTTTAAAATGTGCGTTTTACTTTTGCTTTTTTCGCTTCAAGCATGAACCTTTTCACCTTTTATGCTTCTTCAAAAAATTTAAACACTTGATATTAATCTCAAAATATATACATTAGAGAAAATTTAAATATCAACAAAAACAATATTTTATTACATAAGCAAAGAGAGAAAGGAAAATGAAATGTTATATAGTACTATTGATGAGTTTGAACTTTTAAACTTTTTAACGATAGAAGGTACCAAGCTCGCTAAGTAAGCTAATCCTTAAATTCAAAAACAAATTTTCAATCTTTGTCTTGAAGAATTTCTTTTATTCGTAGAAAAAATTGATACGATCATAGTTGTGACATCATACTTCACCTTGAATCCTAATTCATCATCAAGCTTCTTAAACTTTTTAAGGATTGTACAAAAAATAAACAAAATAAATAATTGAACTCGAACCAATTAATAGGGTGAAAAAATCTTAAATTTCACCACATTTCTATTGTTTTTACCAATGTGTGCTCAAGTATAAAGTTGACAAACTTTCTTAGTTCTTTTCGTCATCATAGATGCATCTTCTGACGATGACGAAGAAGAACTCTCCGAAGAGGTTGTTGACAACGACCTCTTCGAACCAACCCGAACTGGTTCGGGTTCACCGGAATTAACCCTCAACGGAAAATTCAACAATGCACGTGAACCCCTAATCCGATACGCCGCTTTATCATAAGCCAATGCTGCATCCTCCGCCGTCTCGTATGTTCCCAGCCACACTCTCGCCCCATTCTTCGCCGGATCCCTAATTTCGGCCGCGAATTTTCCCCATGGCCTCTGTCTTACTCCTCTGTAATGCATCGATTTCAACGCCGCCGGCGTTCTCTTAACCGCCGCCGTTTTCACTTTCACTTCCAATTTCACCTCCGCCGCCGCCGGAGCTGTAAATCCGGTGAAATCGTACATCTCCGGCGAACTAACGCTCACTTCCGGCTCAATTTTAACGGACGGTTTTAGGACTGTTGTAACAGGGGAATCCCAATCTTCAAGTAAATGCTGCCTAATCGATTCGAGAAGCTCGAAATCATTCATAAATTCGCTGTTTTCAAATATCATTTTTAAATTTTGTGAAATTGGGATATTTCAGAATAAGTTATGAGAGAAACTATATATTTTGATTCAAGTAATTATAGAGGAAACTCTGTTAAAATTGAAGTTTTGAGTTTTTTTTGGATGAGAATGGTGAAGTGGATTTATTTATATATATGAGAAAAGATTCATGCACGTAGCTAAGAGCTTTAATGAAGAATAATTAAAACAATTATTTTTGGATACTTTATGGAGGTTCTATGAAGTTTCTAAAATGGAGGAAAGTTGAAAAAAGAAAAAAAAAAGGTTTGGTAAATGATAAGCCTGCAACCACGTGCATTATTTAAGTTAAATGATAAACAATGAACTTATAAAAAAATGTTTATTCAGAGGATCTATCAGAAACAATTTTTCTATCTCATAAAGATAAAGTAAGATTTACTTATATTTTACTTTCTTTATTTTAAATTAATTGAATCTGTAAGGAAATTTACACTTATTAAAAAAATATTTATATAAGTTAAATCATACTTTTCACTATTATTTTTTGTGAAATTTTACAAGTAGTTCAATTTATCTTCTAGAGAATATCAAACTTCATTATAGGAAAAGATTTCAAACATTCATGTGACTACACATGAGATGTAATCCTATGCGACAAGCTCAACTGAGAAGACATTGAAGGGGGATTGATCCCAGGTCACCCCTCCAAACCAACTGAGTTATCCCGAAGGACATTCACGTTGAACTTTGAACAATGAAAATACCCCAAAAATCCAGTTAATATGAAATAGAGGGAGTAACTTGTACCTAGCTCTTAGTTGTAAAATTATCTTACATATATTATTGTCGAGGGACATTTTAGTTGAGGAGGGTAATTTTGTACTAATTCAAATAGTCGAGGAACATTTTAGGCCCTCTCCGTTGTTATTATTATCTTGTTGTTTTTCATAAAATATTTTGTATCTGCAATAAAGTTCAATTAAATCTAGATTCGTGTATCACACAGGGCCATTTTTTAACTTCTTTTTTTCATTTTTGGGAGCTCGAACTCAAAGTTCTAGCTAAAGTGGAATTATGGAAAAATCCCAACGATAATATTTGACATGTATATGTGATACTCTTAAGTGTCATATGGATATTTTTTGTACGTATGTCTCAAAAAGAGTGTCTTTTTCTATATTTAGTAAGTTTTTCAGTTCCAACATCTTAATCGAAAAGTTTCAGACCAATTTTTTTTAAAAACAATATACATTTTTAGTTTAACACCATAGCAGATTCAAAAATCTCTTTATTTTTTAAATTTTATGCATAGTCAAATCGAAACACTTAGATTACAACGGAGAAAACATATTTTTTTGTATTCGAGTGATTAGCGTCGTGTTATGCTACGCTCAAGTCATGTCGACTTAAATTATTTGTTGGTATAAGCATTGAACTCTATGTATCATACCAAATTATTACTACTTATTATTTTAGTTGTTGAGCACATAAATTTCAATTATCATTTTATTTCTCGATGCAATATATCCATGACTAATGAAATCCAAGAAAGCATAATTACAAGAATAAGTCAGTTTCATCCTTAATTATAAGTTTTGATTTCAAATTTTGGGTATGAAGAAAATTCTATTTGAAGAGCCACCCCAGGATAGGCTTGACAGTGCTCGATTCAAATTTAATCAAAGCTTTAATATGAATATCGAACATTGGGTGGAAAACAGAAAAAAAGCGCATGAGTACATAATTATGATGTTCATAATAAGTCATTAGTAATTGAAAGGGTCATATTCAATCATATTCATTGAATCTATACAATTGTGTTAGTGATTAGGCCTTTGTTTTTCTTGATTAACTTCATAAAATAATTCATATAGATACCAAGTCAATATCCAACCTACATAGCAATGTCTAATTAATATTAATTTATAAGGTTGATACAAGATCGATATATACACTACCTAAATTCCACATGAAATGTTGTTTAATTGTACATAAAATTTTAAAACATCAATTTACTCGAATATTTTATATATTAGAAGTAGTTCAAGAAAGTATTTAAAGAATAGTGAATAAGTACTAAGTTAGATAAAATTAGGGTGTCCTAGGTCAAAATCCCCTCAAAATATCATCATTTTGTAAGCTTCATATATATTAAAACATTTTGCGTGTAATATGTCACGTAGGATGTGTGTTTATTTGTTCAATTCAATACAAGTTTAAGTGTCTTTTTATACACACCCTAAAGTTGAGAGACATAAATGTCAATTGAAGCCCAAATTAAAGGATATATTTATATATTATGTCTAAATGTAAATATGTGACTTCTTTTAGATATTGTTCATTGGTTGATTTAATTATTATTCTTCTGCTTTTATTTTTTTAAATACTTTTTTATGAAATCTTTTCATGATCAACGAATATATTTGGTAATTCAAATTTGGTACATGTTGTGCATTTTGACTTTGACTCTTGAAATGTGGATTTTATTCTAGTAATAACTAGTAAAATAAAAATATGAATAGCAATCACTACATGCCCAAAAAAAAAAAGGTTATACGTGCATTTTTATTTTATTAAAAATTCGATTAAAATTTTCAAATTAAGAAGTAATTTTGGAAATTTTTGAAGAGGAGAGTCAAATTCAAATTTAAACTTTGTTTATTGATACAATGATCTCAACTTCATAATTTAATATACCACAGACAACCGTTTAATCAAATCGTAATTGAATGTGCAATCAAGATTTTATAAATATTTAACGATTTTTTTTTATATATTAATGAAAAGCTATCAAGTTCATGTAAATACTTAAATCACATTCAGTTGTGGGTGCATTTTACCGCAAGTGATATCACATGACACTACTTCGTTGATACTTTTACTATATAATTTGTTGTTGCTGCAATGGACCCCCACAAAGGGAGAGAGAGTTGAACATCTCAGTCATTGGCGGAAATTTCACCCACATTTGATTTCTAATTCTTGTTTACTCCGGATGATCGTGTTGGTGAATTGTGACCTCGTACGATCATGTCGGGTGAGCAATAACCGCTTCGTCACAGTACTTACTTATTGGCTAACATGTCACATTTGACCAATTATCCTATAAAGAAACTCCCGAGAGTCTGTTAAGTTTAGAAAAATTTAAAATTAAATTAGAAAATATATAAGAACAAAATTTAGTTTTTTTTTTTTTTTTTGCTGCAGCTAAACTTCTTATTTTTGTTTTGTATTAGAGAGATTTGTTCAAAATATTATATAGAAAAAATGTCGTTGAATTGAATTTCCAAGTGGATAATATATTTATTAATTGTAGAATCTTACCCTTAATAGGAAAAAATTAATATAATACAAGTGGTCAAGTTGGATAAATAAAATAATGCGGCAGCATGTTCTTTGATTATTTCAAGAATTATGCTAATCCTAGTACATTAATTTTAAATAAACTTTAGAAACCTCTGAATTAAAATAATACATATTTTTAGATTAAATTTCAAGATACTATGAAATTCTTTGTATAAAAAAGTTATACATTATATATTAGCTAATTTTACTCCACGTTGTGGATAAAATTATAAATTCCATTTTTCATGAAAAATTATTTATAGATATTATTTGAATAACCTGATAATATAAGTCCTCAAGGAAAAATTACGGAAAACCTAAATATATTACCAATATCCAAGTTATATTCAAATAATTGATATAACAAAGTAAAATATGTAAGTTAAGTCTAGAATTTCAGAAACACACCTTAAGTAGAACACAAAAGCATGTTATGGTCAATTATGTAAAAAAATGGAATTTAATAATTATTACTAGATTATTTGTTAATTTGTTAAGAAAAACTAATCGTTACTATATTGATAACCCGTAACAAAAGTCTAAATCATTACCAAATCGTTAAATTAATAGCATATTACTAATAAATTATATTTATAGATTTTTTTTATTCAAATTGTTAATTTTGATTCGATTTTAAACTGCCTTAATTCGAAGAACCTTTTAGTTTAGTGTATTTAATGAAATTGATTTTCTTTTTGTTGAAGGTTTTTTAAATTAATATTATCAGTCAAGTGTTTTGTTAGACTGTCTAGGTTCTCCCAATCAAATTGGATTCTTTTTTTTTCTTGATTTTTAAATTATAAGACTTGCAATTATTTCTAGAAAAAACTAGAATATATTCAAGAATGGTGGGTAGACCCATCTATTCAATTATTGTTCCTTTATCAATTCTTGCATTAATGGACTACTATTTTTATTTATTATCTCTTCAATATTAGAGTTCTTCTAGAAATTAGACAAACCTCAATACTCCTATAAGTTAAGTTTAACATAAGGATCAGTTTTAGACTTTTGATTTTCAAGTAATTTGGCGTAAAGGATATGTTGACCGTGAATCCGATTAAAAGCATAATAATATATTCAGTATAATTTTATAAGTGAAATTTATGAAAAAGGAAAAGTTCGTTATCAAAACTAACAAAATGTTCTCAAACTCGATTCACTTGAGTGAGATGTATTAGAGTGAAATGTTTATGCGGGGAAAAACTTCCAATATCTAAAGAGGATGTCAAAAATAAAAGTAGTTCTATGAATAAAAAGTCCAATTAAGACTTACTTTATAATTTGTGTTCTTTTTTTCGATGATCCCATTTGAAATTTTTTATTTCTTTTTCTTAAATTTCGTATTCAATCAATTACTCTTTTTGTCCAATAATAGTTGTCAAATATTGATTTGACATATTCTTTAACAAACAATAAACAATAGGGGTAATATTACTATATTATCCTTTGACTTTATTAAATTTAATGTTTTGAAAAATGTGTTAAATGATATTTAATAGCAAGGGTAAAATAGTCACAAAAGCTAAATTATTTTTTGATTTTTAAAACTGAATAAATAGTATTGGACAACTATTGTTAGACGGAGGGAGTAAAACAGAAAGATTAGTAACTTATCCATACCATTAAATATATATATATCGAATTGATATATATATTGTTTTCCACTTAGCAGTCCACACTCTCTATATTGATAAGTACTCCCTCTATTTCTCAATGAATCTATTTTGCTAACTAACTAATTTGACAGCTAATTAATCTAGCTAATAGTAATCTGTAACTAACTCTAACTAACTCTATCAGTAACTAACTATGACTCAGCATTACAAGATAAATATCTTGGCTCAACACCCCCCCTCAAGGTGGAAGTGAGGGGATCACTGCCAGCTTGCTAAGGACTGATGTGTGTTTAATACCAGTGAGAGCTTTGGTCAAAAGATCAGCCAGTTGTTGTCCAGTTCCAATGTGATGAAGAGAAATCAGTCCTTCATGAAGCTTAGTCCTGACAAAATGGCAGTCCACTTCTATATGCTTGGTCCTCTCGTGAAACACAGGATTTCTAGCAATATGCAAAGCTGACTGACTGTCACAGTAAACAGAAATTGGAGTTGGAAAAGGGATGGCAAACTCAGTAAACAATCTGCTCAACCATACCAGCTCCCCCACCACTTTCCTCAGTGCTCTATATTCTGCTTCGGCTGATGAAAGGGAGATTGTTTCCTGCTTCTTGGATTTCCAACTAATGGGACTGTCCCCTAGTAAAACAATGTATCCTGAGACAGATCTCCTGGAGTCTGGGCATGCAGCCCAATCAGAATCACAATAGGCCCTGATGTTGTAGTCAGCTTTGTTGGACAAAAATATACCAAGTGTAGGATCCTTTTTCAAGTATCTAAGCATATGCATAGCAGCCTGCAAATGGGGTTGTCTAGGTTCATGCATGAATTGACTTAAGTGCTGGACTCCATAAGCAATATCAAGTCTAGTATTTGTTAGGAAATTAAGCTTCCCAACAAGTTTCCTGTAATGACCAGGGTCAGATAAGAGAGCACCTTCCTTAGCCTGTAGCTTAACATTGGGATCAAGAGGAGAATGGAAAGTGCTCAATTGGTGACAATCAAAATCTTTCAGTAGATCTAAAAGGAACTTTCTTTGAGAAATGACCACCCCATCAGGTCTGTAGAGGATTTCCAAACCCAAGAAATAATGAAGTTTGCCCAAGTCTTTGATACGAAAGCTGTCATGGAGAAACTGTTTCAACTCATTGATCTCGTGTATATTGGTACCTGTGAGGAGTACATCATCAACATAGATGGCCACAAACACTGATGAAGTACCATCCTTTTTGTAAAACAAGGAATAGTCATGAAGAGAGTGGACATAGCCTCTAGAGTTGAGGGCTTCAGCAAGCTTTTCATACCATTGTCTGCTAGCTTGTTTGAGGCCATATAGAGATTTGTTCAGTTTGCATACTAGACCTGGAGTATCAGTTTCCAGTCCTGGAGGAAGGTTCATGTAGACTTCTTCATGCAAGTCACCATGCAAGAATGCATTATTGACATCCAGCTGAAAAATGTCCCAATTCTGTTTGACTGCAGTAGCAATAAGAGTTCTCACAGTGGTCATCTTGACAACTGGTGAAAACGTTTCCGTGTAATCTATTCCAGGGTGCTGAGTATACCCCTTCACAACCAATCGAGCCTTAAACCTCTCTATCGAACCATCAGCCTTGTGTTTAATCTTGAAAACCCATTTGCATCCAATAGGTTTCTTCCTTGGAGGTAAGGGGACTAGGCTCCATGTGTTATTGGTATGTAAGGCCTCAAACTCTTGTGTCATAGCAGCTTGCCAGGCAGGATACATGGCTGCTTCTTCATAAGAACTCGGTTCACTGTCAAGACAAATGTTTCTCACAAACTGCTGACTATTAGGAACCAAGACATTAGAGGCTATATGATTATGCAAGGAAAAAGAAGTGTGGACAATGGATGAAGCAGTAGCAGGGGTTGAAGTAGGTGGAGCTGGTGTATGTGAGGACTTCAGAGAAGGTAACTTATGGACTTAGTCATTTAAGTAGGAAGGGACTTTGTGTGGCTTGTGGGATGTTCTAGGTTCTGCTATGAAGGTTGGCAAGGGTGCAGGTTGTGGTGAGGGTGATGGTGAGGGAATGTTAACAGATGAAGGTGCATGAAATTGATAGTTATGTGGTTCATTAGCATCAGGGGACAAAGTAGAACACATGGTATTATCATTTTCAGCATCTCTATGTGAAGTGTCTGACATGTGCAAGTGTGAATGAGCATGGACATCATGGACATCAACAAATGGTATGGTGTCAGGTACCAAGGGAAACTTACCAGAATCAACAGAAAAAGTAAAAGAAAAGACAGATTCACAGAAAATCACATCCCTAGAGATAAGCATTTTTCTTGTGGCCAGACTTAAAACTTTATAACCCTTTGTACCAAAAGGATAGCCAATGAAAACGTGTGGAGTGGTTTTGGGGTCAAATTTAGTTCTCTGATTCTTTGGGACAGTGGGATAACACAGGCAACCAAAACTTTTCATGTGAGCATACAGAGGTCTTTGCGTGTGTAATAGTTCAAAAGGACATTTGTTATGAATGAGGGGACTTGGAAGTCTATTGATGATGTAGGTTGCTGTTAGGAGACATTCTCCCCAGTATTTAATTGGTAGTTTGGATTGGAAAAGGAGAGCCCTGGCTATTTCAAGTAGATACTTGTGTTTTCTTTCCACCACACCATTTTGTTGTGGTGTGTATGGACATGATTTTTGATGCAAAATACCTTGGGATTGAAAAAAATTTGATGTTTCAGAATTTGTGAATTCTAGGCCATTGTCTGACCTGATTTGTTTCACAGAAGTGTTGAATTGGTTATGGACCATGGTTACAAAGGCTTTTATGACTTGTAAGGTGTTGCTTTTGCAGCTTAGAAGGTGTGTCCAAGTGGCTCTACTATAATCATCAACCAAGGTGAGGAAGTACTTATAATTGTTATGTGTAGCCACATGGTATGGTCCCCAGAGGTCTACATGGACCAGTTCAAAAATTGCATTGGAACTGGTTGTGGTTTTATCAGGAAAAGGCAATCTAACTTGTCTAGCCATTGGGCAGATGGAACAAAAAAATGGTTGTTTGGGTGAAAAATTCACAGGAATTGGCATTCCTTTCATCTTTACAAAGGGCACATGGCCAAGTCTGTAGTGCCACAACAAATCTACATTATCATTGTGAGATGCAACATTGTATGAAGAAGATGAAACACTGTCTTTATTAATGGAAAACATGTTGTTTACATTGGAGAATTTACATGAGTGAGAAATAGAATGACAAGAACAGTGCATTTTATCAACTAGATTATCAACTAGATTGGATTTAGAAGGAAAAACAGAGTTGGAAAAACAACTCTCTGATTCATAAATGTTGGTCCCTTTCCTGAGACAGTTTGAGCATAGGAGGTAAAGTCCATCATGCACATTACCAATCTCCAGAGGCCTCTTCAGTGAAGGGGCCTGCAACAGACAAGCAATGTTAGAAAACAAAACGACACCTTTAATGTGTGAAGTTAAAGAACTAATGGCTATAAGATTGTATTTGAAAGATGGCACTAGTAAGACCTTATACAGAGTGATCTTAGATGATAATAGCACATTGCCTACTTCTGTCACCTTCACATTGTAACCATTTGGTAGTTTCACAAGTAAAGGGTAGGGTAATTGTAAGATATTAGTGAGGTGTTGTCTATTGAAAGTCATATGATGAGATGCTCCTGAGTCTAGGATCCATAAGTCAGCCTTT